>JAATLQ010032449.1:0-14228 GCA_013421005.1 Heliconius erato x Heliconius himera
TGTTAAGTTGTACAATGTCTATCTTAAATTCTATTACAAATATCATTCCAGAGATTCTCTTTATTCCTCCGCTCCAAGTCTAAAAGTATATCTAATTATTATAAAATATTATTATATAGTTATTATAATTTTCCGACTACATAAAGCGTCCTTTTTATTAATGTTCTCTCGTGACAGTTCCATCTTATTTTATTTTAAAAACATCTTTTCATTCAACAAAGAGGTTGATTTACATTTTTATAATAAATTATTGCGAATATTAGAACTAATTAATATAAAATCATTACAATATTTACAACAAGTAATATGTAAAATTTAATTTTTAATTTTTTAAATTACGCAATGTCATTGTAATTTTTAATTAGTGACCGAAGCAACGAGTAATCATTGTTTTTGGATTTCCACAATTTTTACAAGGGATAAGGGTCACCTTAAAGAAGACTGCTCATAAATTACTTATTGAAATAATTATGGATTTGAAAGCTATTAATTATAGCAAGTTTTTCTGACCACCTGGTTCGTAAAGTTATAATATTGCTATTTTTAATATTTTAGCTGGACTGTTGCGGGTCCATACGATATGATTAATTAAATTATATTTAACCAAATTACTAAATATAATTTGTTTATTAAATGGAAGTTTTGAACCTGTAGTTTGATGTTGATGGCGACCAGTTTAATTAATTTCAAGTTTTTGAAAGTGACATTATTTGACTGACAAGTTAACCTACTAATAACAATGCAATACATAATGAATAAACTTAAAACAACACGCATAAAAATATGCAATCTTTGTGTTCTTGGTTCAAGTATTTAATATTTCGATCAAAATCGGCACAAGTTGCCGTTATTTCGAGAACTTAAAATATATTTTACAGTTATTTTAGAATAAAAGGAAAAAATTAAGAGGTTATGAGTAATTATAGGTAAACATTTTTTTAAGGACTCTCTCTCTCCACTAGGTTCCCTCTGCCTACCCTGCTGTGTGCGGGATACAGCGTGTTGACTCTCTCTCTAGGATGTTAATCGATCGACGGATCAAATCCCCACAGACCAGATGATACACACCAGATGCCGATATTATGACGAGTATCGAATCTTAGTATCTATTCATTTTAACCCCATAAATGTTCAACGACATTCCAGCAGATATTTGTGAAGTTTCGGAATTTGGGGCAAAAAAATTGAAAAAAAAAACATATTGTTTAAGGATATCGAAAAATACAGCCCTAATTTGTTCCTTAATATAGATCAATAATAGGCTTTGTATGTATGGAGCGGTATTAAGAGTATAATTAGATTAAATGCACAATGTGCGTGACAGATTCAGTATTAATGATATTTTTGTATGATTCCATAAAATTTACAAAATCGAGTAGTCTTTTGGCTATCATAGTTTCTTATTGTAATAAAAATAATAATATAATTAGTACTTTGCAATAAAAAAAAAATACAATAAAAAAAGCGTACCATTTTCATTAGTTTTACAACATTTTTTTATAATTAAAATATTTCCTTCACCAAGAAGATTTGACTGTTATTTTATAATATAATTTTGTAAAATTAAATACTTTGATATAAATATAGTTTAATAACGATATAATAATAGGAACAGAAAAAATACTCAGTCTACCCCTAGTTCTAAGTGACCAACATAGATAAATAAAAAAATAACACAAATAAAAAGACTAAAACTGACTTCTAAACTTTATTAGCAGTCACTTAAACAAAACAAAAAAGTATAAAATAATAATGTTATTAATTTCTTTTTTAAAGATAATTATCTTTAATTTGAATTGAAAGTTGAATTGATTGATCCTTACTAGACTTATACATATATCTATTAAAATCTGCTATTTTTAGTAGTAGCCTCAATATGGTTATATTTTTTAAATGATTAGTTTTTGATTTGGTGTATAACACTGCTAACAATGTTCTATTAATATTATTTTGCCTTGGTGCCTCAGCACCGACAGGTAAAAAGAGAGGTAAATCGGCAGATAATAAAAACTACAAATAAAAAATATATTTATATCAAAATCATTTATTTGCTTGTAAAATATAATTTACAGCCAAATCACCCTACGAGATACACTTTTTTTATACATTTTTTTAATTTGCTACAAAAAATAAATTAAATGAGTATTAACATTAGATTCGTTTTCGTCAAATTAATTAAAATCATTAAATATATTCAAGGTTGAACGAAAACTTTGTTGTTAACGGTTGTACAAAGAGACATCAATTAACACTTAACATTAGATAGACACAAATAAGTATTAACTTAATGTTAATTAAATGGTAATTTACATTTTTAAGTACGACTATAAGTCAATCGTGGCACGCGATTATCGTCTTTATTTACATTATTAATAAGGTCCATCTCCAGATCGGCTGAGATCAGATGCATTTTCATCGTACCCTAATCTCTCTTCTGCTGGCTCCACAGATATCCTCGGTTTGAATCCACGCTCGTCGGCTTCATATTCTACAACCTAAAAAAAAATATATAAAATTTATTTCATTTATTTGACATCAATATAACATCTTATCTATAATATATATTAATGATATAAAACTCTATAGTTAGTTTGTGAATGACAAACAAACTATTGACTTTTGAAAGGTGAAATGATTTGTATTCCCATATCGCAATAAAAAGAGGATTTCTCGAAATTTCCACAAAAACGCGGAAAGCGGGCCAAAAAATGTAGATGAGCTTGATTCACCATATATTTCTAGTCGGTTGCTACAAAATATAGCATATAAGATTTATGGAAATATCTAAAATTATCAATATTTAAAAAGGTCCTAAAATGTAAGATTTTATAAGAAATTTGAATAATTTACCTGTTTAGTTCCATCTGGCAACACTACGAAATAAGACCCTTCAGCTTTATTGTCTTGCCTGGACTCTGTATGACCGAAGTCACTTCCACTGGCAAAGTCATTTACTTTGTATCCGAAATCGTAGTTTGCTGGTTCCTATTAATTATTTTAAAATTTAAAAGTATGTTTAAGCAATTTAGGTAAATTCATATTGATACAGGAATGTAACATTT
This sequence comes from Heliconius erato x Heliconius himera, assembly GCA_013421005.1. NCBI lineage: Eukaryota > Metazoa > Arthropoda > Insecta > Lepidoptera > Nymphalidae > Heliconius > Heliconius erato x Heliconius himera. The sequence goes on from JAATLQ010032449.1 coordinate 3,063, forward strand.
TATTGATCTGGTTTGAGACCAGATTCGCATGTTACGTTCAAATTCCATTTAAAGCACGTTTAGACTACTTCATTTAAGTTTTTCTGCGCTGACAAATAAACAGCTTTTATTGATGTCACTGTATTAATAGTTTAACAATGTTTATTACTTTAATGAAATATGATAAAAATAAATTTACTTGATTTAATAATTCGTCAAGAGCGTTCCTTGCATAACTGTACCCTTGATTGGAAAGTGAGTACTGGTCTGGAACACTGTATTGGTCTAACGGCATGGAATCTCTGGCTGAAGGTACACCATATTTGGGAGATGGAGATAATCTACAAAAGTAATAAATAAATGATAAGTGATCGCTTTTCTCACAATATATTAATCAATAACATCGTAATATTGAAAATCTTTTAATTAAACAAACCTGGTCGTATCATATGAAGAAGAAAAAACATTATTTTTTAAATTGATTCTGGCTTCAGGAGGTCCATATTCAGAGGACAGGCTTCGTTCATTTGGCACACCATAAGTCTGAGATACAGTTCTGGAGCTCGGAAGGTAAGATTGAGAAACTGACTTTTCTTTAAGAGTGTAGGAACTAGAGCTTCTAGTATTAGGTATATCGTATTGAGAGGACACAGAACGAGAATTGCCAAAGTTTACAGACCCAGAGCTCTTTGACCCGAATGAAGATTTAAAATTCTTTGTAGGTACACCGGATGAAGGCTTATTTTGCCGAGATTGTACAGAGCTGTCACGGGATAAAGGACTAATATTTTGGGCGCTACGCAGTCCAGAGAAGTATTTTTGTGATGTTGATGAAGATCTTTGAGATGGTGTGAAAACATTTTGTGATGAAGTTCTGAATTCCTCGGAGGGATTTGATCGCAATTGTGGGTGACCATATTGGATTGAAGGGGAATTTTGAAAGGGTGCATAAGAATCTGAACGAAAGTCTCCAATAGTGTCGTACTCTTCAGAACCTGCTCTCAATTGAGGAACACCATATTCTTGAGATAAACGGGTATTTGGCACGTTTAAGTTAGATGATTGGGAGGGAACTTCATATTCTGAAGGAGCACTTCCAAAACCTGGAGAACCGTATTGCTGTGAGAGGCGAGTACTTGGGGCTCCATATTCTTGAGAAGGGCTGGACCTCAATGATGGGGGACCATATTCTTGAGAAGGGCTTGATCGTAATCCTGGTTGACCGTATTCTTGGGATATAGTCGATCGGGACGACGGAAAATAGGAAGATACCGAGGTTCTTGAGGATACAGAATCATGTTTTTTATGGCTTCGAGCATCAACCACTGGTACTCCATACCCTTGGGACAGAGATCGTTCGGCCTCTAGATTATAGTCGTGATCGTGATCATGATCGTGACTAGACCGAGCTGCTGGGTACCCATCCCTAAAAGATAAAGCAAAATATTTTTGAATCTTTTTATTTAAACCTGCTATATTATATTTGTTTTTATGAAATTTATACTTACCCTACAGGTGGTTCTGCGAGTGCAATCCCTAACAAACTGATAAACATGAAAATCTGTAACAATAGCATTATTTATTAACCTATTCTTCTGTAAAACTCCCAAAATAAAAATGAAAATTTTATCAATGAATTTTACATACCTTCATTTTATTACTATGTTTTATACCTGTAAAAATAAACAATAAAAATTTTAGTAAAGTTAAACTTCTATAAATGTTTTGTTTTTTATATTAAATATTTTTATTTTAAAGCTTTTTCATAATTCTCTTAATAAGCATTTTACCTGATGTAAATTTGTATCTGTGGCTACTTCACCGATAGACAAGTGACCGTTGAATGGTATCATCCCAATAACATACCACTATTTATACTAAATCTAATTTGACAATAGTGAATCCTGGGCAAGGTAATATTGAAGTTCTTGAAAGCAAAGGCACTCAAATTGCAATCCTAATGCTTTAAAAATAGAGACGGTTGCTCGTTTGGGCATTGATTTTTGAATTTTGATACAAAGTGTCGACACTGACTGAACTAGATGTACTATTGTTCAAATAAATCGATAGTTCGCGTATAATGCTACATTAGCGTTCCGTGCGCTCATAAGTGCCTCGCGTTATCGCTTTGCGGTGTTCATACGTTTAATATGCCTAGATTATGTTTAGATATTTCAATGTATTATAATTCTAATCTAAAGAAAATTGTATTTTTTTATTCTTATAAGTACGTAGAATGTGAGAGATTTTGTATGGTTGGCAGAAAATTTGGGAAATATATATTTAGTAAAAAAAAACAATTACACGCTGTATCCCGCACACAGTAGGGTAGGCGGAGGGAACCTAGTGTAAAGACACTCCATTCCGCCGAATTCTGGAGGCATTGCGTACTGACGAAATTTCATATAAAAATATTAAATGGCTTCTCTTCTTCTTTCTTCGGCTGGATAAAATAATATATATTATAATTTAGGTACACTGATAACGTAAACATTTAAAAACTATCTTTAGACGATTTACTTGTCTGTTAGTTATATTTTTGTTTCATGTTTGTATATAATTAAAAAAACGTTATATCAATAAGAATCGTTGCTATTTCTATTAGTTAGTTTTTTTAGTTCTTCCTAGGGCTTTTAATGATTTCTATTAAACCATTATTATCCTTTATCCTTCCTTATCCTTTCTATTAAATTAATTAAGAAATTGTGTGCTTTTAAAATGTATATTTAAGAGTAAAAAACTTCACGCCCTTACTGATTTGTGAGATAAATAGTAGATTTTTCTCAAGCCAAGATCGAATTTAGAACCCTTGAGATTATAAAAAGTCAGACACTCAGACGCTGTTCCAGTGCACCACGGTGGCCTAAATCATAATCCTTAATCAAACATAATAGACCAAACAAGAGTATCATCAAAACTGTATAAGTGAGTCTTTCACGCTTTTCCATAGAGCTAATTAAGGGCAAGGTCACTCATTCTAACTGTCACGATTTTAACAGGTGTTTGGGATCCTTTGTTAACGTTAGCGTGAAGTACTAGCACATAGTATCTGTTACGTAACCATTTGTAACTACGATATACGAATATGTATAAAGAAAAAACTTTTAATTTTATTAAGCGGGTGTGGGTCCACTAGTTACTAATAAATTAATAATTATGCAAGTTTCGTAGTTTTATTATCTATATATGTTTCTCCCTGGTCCACTTCCTTTTTGTGTTTATTAAATTTATGTTATCTAATATTTTAAACTAATTAAATTTTAACTACATACATTTTTTACTTTTAAACTTACTTTTTAATTGCACAGGTTATTCTAGTAAAAAAAGAAATGGGAAAGGATATACCTTTCCCATTTCTTTATTTTATCCTTTAGTGATTTTTGTTAGTAAATAAATAGTTCAAAGGTTAATCAAGGAAATACATTTAAAGAGAATACATTTTTTTTTATATATTAAATTTAAAATCAAAATACAAAAACATGTTCAAAAATGTAAGTAATATAAATTAAGAACAAATAAGTAATTATATTGTTGTCTAATACATGTATTATACCATTTATTTACACTGATCTTGCATTCCGTCCTTTCTTCATCTCGTTCAAAAACCAGAACCTTTGTCTTATTCGTATTCAGGTTTAGACCATTATTTTCACATCCTTCTTTCAGAGTGGTGACCAATGCCTGTAACTCGCATTCTAATGATGCAATAAGCACTGCATCATTTGTATTATATTGAAAATTAAATTAAATAATAAAAATTCTAGGTAGCAATATTATAGCACAATCAAAAAAATATAAAAAAATCTAAATAACACATAAATTGATAATCTAAATACAACTAAATTTTGAAAAATGTAGGTAAGGTATAAACTAAACACATAAGTAATCAAGTTATTATAATATAAAAATTAAAAAACAAAATAAATCATAAAAATTGTAAGTGTAATAAAATAAATAAAAATAATTTTGTATAAATATATAGATATATTTATACTACAATCTGCTTAATAAGCAAGTCAGCATTGCTCTGCCCTGGACAAGATCATTTGTATTTGGAGGTGGAAGGATGCAGGGTATCATCATTATCATCCTCTTGTGCAGCAGGAAGTGGTGGTGGCAATCTGGCTTTTAAGGTCATGTTGTGGAGTACAAGAGTTCAAGAGAAAAATTAAATGCGCAGTAAATGAGAGCGATATCCACTACGCTTCCAGAATAGCTGAGCAAGATTCCAATAGCCCTCGACCCCGTTCTATATTGGTTAAATTTAGCAGCCCTTACATCAGAGATACCTACTTAGCTAAGACTGTCAAATTCAACCGGGAAAATAAAAATGAGAAACTCAATTCTACTCACGTTGGAATCGGCGGCGTAAATAAGCAACCAATCTATGTATCTGAGCATCTGTCACCTGAAAATAAAAATCTTCACGCAGCTACCAGACGTAAAGCTAAGGAACTTAACTACAAGTATGTGTGGGTGCGTGACGGGAAGATATTTCTTAGAAAGTCTGACGAATCCAAATTTATCCTGGTGCGCGATCTAAGTACACTCAGTGATCTAAAATAAGATTTATTCTTATTTCTCGTTTCAAGCTTTAGTTTAAAAATGTTTTATTATTTTTTTAAATTCAATGGTCTTAATCTATATTATCAGAATGTAAGAGGTCTCAGGACTAAAACAATCCATTTTTATAATAATATAATTTGTAATAGCTATGATATAATTGTTGAGGACACTGCGCCTGACATTGCGCGGACAGTGCATCGCGCGTCTTTAGAGCGGGGCGCGGCGACGAAGCGACGGCGGGGGGGAGCAGGGACGGCCGGAGCGACCGGGCACACGTCCTCACTTACCTATTAACTTTATTCACTTCAAGTCCCACATAGTCGTTATCATTGTCGGGCTTTTATTTGAATAAATATTTATATTTACAGTCCATTCTTTTATTTCTATAATTCAGGAAAGGCAGTATACCCTACCCAAATAGGCACAGGGCACTGTCCCCAACATTTTTGGTCTTTCGAGCCGGATTCATTATTCTTCAAGAAACCCGGAAGCGGAAGGTTTACGAATACCGGGATCATATCGTTTTTCCAGAATACTGGAAGCATATGGTTCGTCGTGCCTTCAACGGATTGCTGGAAGCGTTCTAGTCGCCAAGAAAAAAAGAAGGTCAAGCAAGGTCGAATTGAGGTCATCGACGAGCACGTGGTTCCTGTGTTTCACACATCAAGGACACATACGTGAGATCGTTCCATACCCAACTTTCATCCTTCTTATTCTTCTTTCATTTCATTTTCAATTTTATCATTTCCAATTTCATCTCATTCATTTTTCGTAGTCTAATATTTATAGTTACGTCATCCTTCACACGTCACTAAGATTATAACACTTTTATAATCGTTAATTGCATAAAATTTTGCAACTTATTTTATTATTTAAGTCACATTAATTTCGCGTGACTATATTTACAATCGTATTAATTTAAGTTTTATATACATAGATATATATATTCATCAAGGCTTTTAACAATTATTGCACGTCAATAACATCAAATAATAGCTTATATGATGTTATTAAAAGCATTACCATTGTTAAAGCTTGTTTATATTGTTTGGCTAATTTGTAATATTTTACTTACAGGTCGGTACTACGAAATAAGCGTAAAGTATTTTTACGTTATAAGCATTAAGCGCCTGACTGTTTTTGCCAATAATAGCTATAATACATTTTTGATTGCTTTCTTTTTTCAGTTATTTAATTTGTTGCTATTTATTTAAATTTCAGTAGGTATAGTTGAGTAAAGCTTTAATTAAATAAAATAACAATTGCTAACTTTTTGCTTTATTAAATAAATAATAATTACACATAAAATATTAAAAATGAGTGATAAACAAATAAAACAATTGATTAAAAAACGAGCTGCGCTTAAGGGAAAGCTTACTAGCTTTTATAGTTATTTAAAATCGCTTTCCAATAGTAATGAATTGCAAACTCAAATCGAATTACACTTACCTTTAGATAAAATCGATGGCTTATACGACGATTTCGATGGTTTTCAGAGTGAGCTTGAGGAGTTATCGGACATGCCAGAGAACGAGGCCAAGGAGCGCGAGGCTTTCGAGGCGCAGTACTACTCTCTCGTGTCTGCCGGTCGTGCTTTGATCCATAGTTATAGCAAACTACACTACTTTCGCATGATACTTCGGTTCTGGTATGCTCCGACAAATATTCACACAAACGTAAGGTTGTTGAACTTCCTAAGTTCGATCTACCACATTTTAATGGTGAGTATAACAATTGGCTTGGCTTTAGGGAAACATTTAATTCTTTAATTCATTCTGATAATAGTATCGAAAAAGTGAATAAATTTCATTACTTTCGGGCATCTCTTAAAGGCAATGCAGCTTTAACCATATCAGGTTTAGATTTTTGCGCAGATAAAAGAGTCAGCATGGCAGATGTTATGTGAACGCTATGATAATAAACGTCTATTAGAAAATCACCACTTAAATTCGCTTTTTACTATAGAATCCATACAAAGGGAATCCAGTATAAGTTTGCGTAGTCTAATTGATGCAATAAATAAAAACTTAAGAGCACTAGCGAATTTAGGTCAACCAGTTCAACACTGGGAATCGTTAATAATTTATATGGTGTCTTCTAAATTAGATAAGGTCACAAATAGGGAATGGGAGTTTCATAGGAATAACATCAATGAACCCCACACGCTTCAACATTTTATTAAATTTATTTCTAATACAGCGGATCTTATAGAAACGTTAGATGCATCAAATACAGATAATTAGTACAGTAAGCCCCAGTCAAACTTAAATAATTCAAACTTTGCTAATTCACTAAGTAAGTAAGGTTATGTCCCTTTTGTAAAAAGGATCATATATTATTTAAATGTGAATCATTTAAAATGTTACCAGTTGAAATAAGAATTGAAAAGGCCAAAATATTTAACGTGTGCTTGAATTGTTTGCGCTTTGGTCATTTTGATAATAATTGCAAATTTTCACATTGCAAATACGGTACCAAAAAACATAATACTTTATTACATTCTGATGTGTCTTATTCACAGAACGTAGTTCTTTCAGCTAATGAATTTCCTTCTTATACTTCTAAATGTCCTCGATACTAATGGAAAGCCGTACGCTGCTAGAGTCTTGCTTGATAATGGGAGCACCTATAATTTTATAACTCAAGACCTCTGCGGTTAGCTAAAACTTAATCATATTTCAAACGAAGCAAAGGTGTTTGGTATAAACAATCAGCCTCACAGTAGTTCAAAATCATGCTCTCTTACATTGGAGTCTTATGTTAGTGACTATCGGATAGGTATAGATTGCATAATATTACCTAGCATCACAACTCTTCTTCCTACTACGTACGTAAACATAAACGACTTGCAAATACCACCCGGTCTTCATTTAGCCGATCCGTCATTCCATATTCCATCTACAATAGATATTTTAGTAGGTGCAGAAATATTTTGGAGTGTGATTGGAACAAATCGTATCAGCTTAGGGCGAAATAAACCCTCTCTTTTTGAAACAAAACTAGGTTGGCTTGTTTCTGGTACTATTGCAAGCGACAATTATAATAATAAACATAAAAGTATATGTATGTTAAGTAATGATGTCGATCTTGATTTTACTCGTTTCTGGGAGCTTGATGCTATTTATTTTAAACATAATTTTTCCCCAGAGGAACGTGTACGTGATATAGATCCTTTTGAGACTAGAAACTTCAAAATTTTATTTTTGTAAAATTACAACGTATTACTGTATTTATACTTAGGTTTATTAACAACTGTCGTACTAAATGCAAACAAAAAAGTGGTAATATAACGATTGCTGAACTCGCTAACGCAGAGGAGGACTATGCTGGGCCAATTATGATAGCTAATCGTAAGGGAAGAAGATGTAAACCTATAAAAATCATACATTTGTGTGTTTATTTGTCTAGCTACAAGGGCTTTACATTTAGAGCTCGTGCCCGACCTTACAAAGGAGGCATTTATAGCAGCGTTAAACAGACTATTTATTCCAACGTTCACGTAGTGGTAAACCACAAACTATTTATTCCAACAATGGAACTACATTTGTAGGTACCTTTAATGAGTTAGCTGGACTTCTCAAGAATCTCTCACCGGCAGACACGACTGAGGAAGGTATAAATTTCACTTTCATTCCCGCATACACTCCTCACTTTGGTGGTTTGTGGGAGGCTGCTGTTAAGTCAGTAAAATATCATTTACGACGTATTTTAAGCCTTACTTATATAGACTACGAGGAAATGAATACATTATTAGTTCAAGTAGAAGCAATTTTAAATTCCCGTCCTCTCACTCCTTTATCTAACGATCCGTCCGACCTATATCCGTTGACTCCTGCACATCTCCTTATTGGAAGATCTGTAACGTTTGTACCACAATCCATTGTCAGCGCTAACAGAATCTCTTCTTTGGCTAGATTTAACCGGATTCAATTACTGAAGCAACATTTCTCGAACAGATTTTCTAATGAATACATTACTCTCCTTCAGCAGTCATCTGCAACACTTAAAGAAGGCACACTTGTAGTAATAAAGGACAAATCTAGTCGACCCATACTATGGTTGCTTGAGCAAATCATTCGAATATTCCCTGGGAAGGATGGAGTCACTAGAGTTGCACATATTCGAACCAAGAAAGGCGTGATCAGGCGTGCCTTCAATACCATATGTCCCCTGCCGACATCAAATCTTGAAGATATCTCTTCAACGCGGGGAGTATGTTAAGGACACTGCGCCTGCCAATGCGCGCGGGCAGTGCATCGCGCGTCTTTAGAGGGTGGCGCGGCGACGGAGGGGGGAGCAGCACGGCCGGAGCGACCGGGCACACGTCCTCACTTACATTTTAACCTTATTCACTTCTAGTCCCACACAGTCTTTATCATTGTCGGGCTACTTTTATTTGAATATGTATTTATTTATACAGTCCATGCTTTTATTTCTATAATTCAGGAAAGGCAGTATTCCCTACCCAAGTAGGCACAGGGCACTGTCCCCAGCATTTACTTATGTTTACCAATGTGTTTAAAAGAATATTAGAATTTATTATTGATTGATGCAAGATTCCTAGTCTACTTAATGCAAAGCTAGTTTCTATTTCATTTAATTTTACATATACAGGATGAATTAATAAATTTTAAGTACTATGATTGAGTATTGAGATTATAAGTATTATGATTTGAGCAATATGATTTAGGGAATCTTTTCTAATAATTTCTGACAAATTATTAATGTTATCATTTAATTGAAATGTAGAGTTCGATATGGAGAGCATCATTTCTGTAATAAGAGTCATTTTATTTTTCTCTTTACTATCTATATTCTGTTCTAATATCATTAATAAATTTTTCATATTTAATAGCATGGTCATTATCCAGATTTTCAGTAATTATTTTAATGCATCGATTATGGTTAAATAATAATTTCCTTCGATGGAAAATATCTCAATGAAAATTTCCTCTAAAGACTTATTTTGAGTAGGGGTTAATTGTAATTTTGGTTTAAGGGGATTTCTATCGTATTTCATTTTTTTACATATGTTACAAGCGTTTATCATACTGGATATGGTTTGCTCCATATTGGGCCAAAAATAACTTTGTTTTATATAACATAATGTTTCACGGATTCCTCTATGTAAGGTTTTTCCTTCATTATATTTTCTAACGATTTCTCTTTGATCATTTTCATCTTCAATAAAAATAACTCGTTTTGTGCATTCTCTAAATTGGACATTTTTTTTTCTTAAATAATGATATTACCATTTCTGTAAATTGTCTCCGATGTGTTTTGTCTTCAAAATAAATGAAATATTTGTTTTTGTTTCTAATGTATTCTTTCAAAAATTGTTTTACTAAATAAGGTCTATTAGCGGGTAAATGGACTTCTAAAATACGCTGTTTGGGTCTAGATAAGTTCTTTACGCTAATTTTATCTATAAGCCACTTATAAACTAAAATTTGGACGGGCGGAATGTATGGTTCTGTTTCCGATGCTGTTACTGTGGAACTGGAAGGACATGGTATAGAATAAGGTGAACCATGTCGTGATTTAATTGACAGGGTCAGGGCAGTTACTTTTTCCATTTCTGTGTACTATTTCGAAATCGTATTCCGATAAACGTAATCGCCAGCGGGTTAATCTACTATTGGTATCTATTAATGAGTTTAACCACGCTAAGGGTTTATGGTCAGTGATGATTTTAAATTTGTTACCATACAAGTAAGGGCGGAAATATTTAACGACCCATACTATTGCCAAAAGTTCTTTCTGTCGTGCTATAACGAGTTTCAGCACTAATTAGAGTACGACTTGCATTCGCAATAGATTTATCGTTTCCTACAGGTCCTTGTGATAAAATTGCGCCTAATGCGAAATCTGATGCATCTGTTGTTAAAATATAAGGTTTACTAGGATCCGGGTATTGCAGTATAGGTGCGCTAACAAGGAGTTTACATTTTTCAAAGGATTTTTTTTTATCGGTCGCAAGTGTAGTCTGTTTTTTCTTTAATCGATTAGTCATTGGTTGCGTTATTTAACAACTTCGTCCTAATTTATCAAACAAATCGGTTATATTGGGTAATAGGTATTTATCATCAACTGTTATTTCGTTTAATTTACGGTAGACAATTACAAGTCTAAATTTTCTTTCGTTAGTTGCGTCTAGTTTCTTTGGGACTAAATGAACAGGGGCACTCCAAGGAGAGTGAGAAGGAATAACTATATTATTTTCAATCATGTTTTGCACTTGTTTGTTAATTTCGTCATTAATTACTTGGGGTTGTCTGTAAGGTGTATATAGGATCCTCGTTATGATTTCTTATTTGGTGTTTAACGTTATTTGTAAAAGTTAGGGCTAGTTGGTCACTATGAAAAATATAGATAGATAGATATGTAGGGAACTATTATTTACATTTATAGTTTATTTAATATTTCTTATTTATATATTACAATATTGTAATTTATTTATTTATCGTTTATACACATACATAAAATCATACATACGTTTAATAGGATTTATATATTTTGTAATAAGTATTCGTATTTAGTATATTTATATAAAAGCGCTCGCTGCCGTCGACCGAACCGGTAAGGCGTTATAACATTTACGCCTACCCACTTGTCGACGGC
>JAATLQ010032450.1:0-14232 GCA_013421005.1 Heliconius erato x Heliconius himera
TAAGCAATTATAAATAGGTGTTAACCACATTCATAACTACGATAATAATTGATTAACTAAATAATCAATTACCCGAATAGTCGAGGTTATGTGGCAGAGCACGAGTAGTACTCTGAACCACACCAGAGCCAAGACTTCACGTAGATAATTATAAATAGGTCTTAACCACATTTATAATTAAAATAACAATTAATTAATCAAATAATTAATTGTCCAAATAGTCGAGGTTAGCCAGTGGTAGAGCACGAGTAGTGCTCCGACCCACACCAGAGCCAAGACTGAACGTACAACGCCCGTGCAGCCTTTTTATATCATCGTTCACAAATAAGTTGCAGGGTAGAATAATAAAAATTGATGACGCAATCGCGTCATAGTGGCGTGACTCCTGTACTCAAAGCATAAATTGCGCAGGAAGTGAAAGTCTTAAGTTTTCAATTATTGTTTGTGTGATGACAGAAAAAAAGTCGACAAAGATTTCAATATTTAATATTCTCCAATATAAGTTGAGACTTTCTCAAGCAGCCACGTAGTTCTCGCAATTTGTGTATGAGCACATAAAGTGCTCAGGACCGGCACTATTACGTCGCGCATGTTCTTACCTACTACCTACCTGATAGGATGGAGAGTGTAGCAGCCATTCGATCGCTGCCGGAATTCCCCAGGGCAGCATTTTATCACCTGCCCTCTACGAATTATATACCGATGACATCCCAACGCACGGCCTTAAGTTGGTCCTCCTGACTGAGTGTCTCAACTGGCTGAGCTTACCGCTCAGGTGACATTTGATTATTCTTCCATTCCCACCAAAAAACTCTCTCTGTATCTGGTCTAGCGCAGGTACACAGTCCTAGGGCCAAAGGGCCCCCTAACGATGCACCCATATTGATGGTTGCCGCTCGAGACCACGGCCAGATGGCCTTGATGCCGTTCCCCAGCGCCAGAAGAAAGGAGCTGGACTAGAGACTAGAGACTAGAGATTGAAACATTTTCAATGCTAGCTCTTTAATAAAGTAGGTTTAGAAACAATTGCATATATTTTGGAGCTCTTTAAATAATCATCAATCATCAATCTTTCGTTCATCAATCTTTCGTTTAAATATTTTTACATAAAAGAATAAAAGGTAGACTACCTATTACGTTGTTTATGATTTTTACCATTTAAGTATTCTGTTGTTTGTGTCGTTTGTTTAAGGAGCGCAATTCAGCATATTAGATAAATAATTCAGTAGTTTAAGCGGGCGAAGCCGCGAGTGGGTCGCTAGTAAAAAATATTTTTAATATGTATTTGAATATAGAGATTCATTTTACTAACAACAATACATGTATTCATCTTTCGCACTAATCGTGGTAATCAAAACCTAGTGTTAAAATACTTCGTTCTCGACTGTCTTTTCGTTTTATATACATTACCTACAAAGTGATGGAACCCAATATCTTTACCCAACCACATAATGAGGATAAAAATAATTGACATATAATCCGGAGGCCGGTCGTGGCGCAGCGGCACGAGGTGTGACTGCAAAACCGACTGGTTGTGGGTTCGATCCCCACTCGAGGAGATGAAATATTTACTTAAATTTATATTGTCATTTCTTCGCTCTGGTGTCAAGGTTAAGCGCGGCGTTGAGTTCTGCCACTCAACACGCAATGCCTCCAGAATTCGGCAGAAAGTGGGGAACGGAGTGTCTTAACACTAGATTTCTTCTGCCTACCCTGCTGTGTGCGGGATACAGCGTGAAGCTGATAAAAAAATATATATATTATGATAAATAAAATGTCATAGTCTGTCCGTTTCAATCTCTCGTGATATTTGTTAAGAATATCGTAGACGTCCTATCCTCCTCTCTATTATACCATCCACAACGTTACAATGGCGTCATATTACATTTACTTATTAGATCCACTAGTGATGATAACATTACTCAATGAGAGAGAAAATAAATATAAAACAAAACTTAAGACTAAATGCACCATCTTTTAAAGTGAATACAGCATGCTATATTATACGAAACATATTGTACTATGATAATTCTTTTAATTTTTATATCTCTTCTCTCTCAAAACAACGTTAAAGTTAACAAGACTAACTAATATTTGAACCCGCGCCTCTTTGGAAACCGTCCAAGCACTCTGATCAACTAACTCATACGTTCTCATCGGGTTACGTCGAAATTCTTATACGCCTGTCACAACTTACTTTTAATGCTAGCATTTCTGTAAGGAGTTTTTTTTTATGTAATAAAAGACTAACGAGTACAAAAAAGTTTGTAAGTATAATAAAATATGAAATATTTCAAATAATTCATATCTGAAATATTTCTCCGTCGCAACTCTCCTAAAAATGTAAACTATGCACGTACCCGTATTTACAGGAGTTCTGGAGTCCGCACGCATACAGAATACTCGCGGCCCGAAGGACAGGGCACTCACGTACTCGTAACCCGATAATGGCTTTGAAAATATCGTATTACATTATAGGAGTTTTGAATAAATGTAATTATTTTTTTGTTATCGTTGTTCATTTTATGTTTATTTTATTTCAAACCACAATTTTGTTTTTTCGGCTTCAAACTGTATCCAGCACATAGCAAGGTATTCAGAGGAAATCTAGGTACTCCCTTCTTATTAAGATACTTCCCCACTTTCCGTCAAATTCTGGAAGCATTGCGTATTGAGTGGCGAAAATCAATGCTACGGTTTGCCTCGCTACCGGAGCGAGGAAATGTAAAATATTAAACATTTCATTGACTCGAGTAGGAATCGAACCCACAACCGGTCGTGTTTCCAGTCGCACGCTTGTGCCACAACTGGTCTTTGCTTTCATAAACCTTTTCAAAATATGTATGTTTTTCAACAATATTTGTAGAATGAACTTAAATTAAATGAAACCTAAAGTATCTGATTTCAATTAGAAATCAGAAGAATCTAATTTCAATTAAAGTTATGAAATATCAAATCTTTCTTTCAATGAAGTGTACCTAACTAATATTTATGATATTGCCACTTGTTGGAATACATACATTTCTGTATTGCAACTCGAATACTTCGATCTACTATTCATATAGCTGATCGAAGCTTAAATATATCAAGATTAGTGGAATAAGTGATAAGCCACTTTGTTTTCCACTTTTAGCCACTAAGTCTTAACTTAGTGTCTTAACTCAACACTTATGTTGAGTGATGAATCTTAACAACACGATCCATCTAACCAAAACAGTGGATGATCTTAATTGAAGACCCGCTGGATCATCTTAATTGGATGACGTGGGATAAATATAGAAATACTTTTTTTACAGCGTGAGGCTTTATCATTTATTGCTGAATAAGCGAAGATTTTATTCAGGGGCAAAAATTACGCTACGTCTAATCAGCCAAAGCGGAAAAAGAAAACAGTTCAGACTAAATCATTCCACAAAATGTAAAAAGAACCTACAACCAACGTTTACACAATGAGATGCGATGTGAGTCAGTTAAAACCTTAAACAATGGGATAAATATTCCGATAGCCCATTATAGCAAAAGGTGCTCGAGAATAATTGTCGACCAATTATTTAAACTCCGTAAGTACCCCATATTTATATCAAATAATATGGTTTTTATCTGATATTTGGATTTATATTATTATTTACAATAATGGTACTGGTTATCGATATTTAATTTGAAAACTGGTCAACTAGTTATCCTCATTTATCTCAATTGGGTGAATAAATAAGGTTTTGTATAGTTTAATTTAAAATTTTACTATTTGATTTTTATATTGCCTTTTTGTGAAGACCGTAGTGGTCAACAAGCTTGCTACTGTAAAAGTGGTGGTTGTGGTTTCGATATCAACTCGGAAAAAATAAATAATCAATGTTTTAATTTTGTTGCCCCAGTAACGAGGGGAAACGTGGCGTTAAGATCCGTTATTCAACACGCAATACCTTAAGAATTGTGCTTAAAAGTTGAGAACAAATATTTTTAAATAATTATTTAAAAACATTTTTATTTTCTCGATCTTATGAAAGAAGTTGACATCCGTCATCCAAGCTGTCTGTCACTAAGATCAACATTATACAGAAGATACATGGATCTAAAAAAATATTGATGTTTTCCGAATTACCGAACTAGTTGCCAAAAGGTGTTAATATAAAAAATCCCATTTTACAATAAGTATATAGATAGAGAGCCAAAATCAAGCCAGATCTTGGTTATTTTATAAAACCAGAAAGTTTATCTGCGCCCTATATCAGGGAATATGAAATTTTGATAATGGCTACTTTGGCAGTAATTAAAAGGATGAAGAAGATGTATTAAGGAATTGATGAGAATGGACGAGGCGAAATAGGTATGGAGATCTATCTGGATACCCTGCCAGGGATAAAACGTGAAGCAAAACTTGTACCAACTCCTTGTTACTTTAAAAGATAATTAGAAAAACGTTTATTCCATTTAAATACCTTTAGTACACATGAATAACTGAAAGCAATCCTTCATTTATTAGAAACTCAAAAGTTGATTTTGAACTCTTACCCATTAACAACTGTAAAACACCTTTATTATGTCAAGGAATTAACAAAACTTCTATGTATTGTTCTTGTTCTTCTTCTAAGTGTTGTCAATTCACCAATTTATTCTGCTCGTGTAGATTCATAATCTTCTTTTCGAAACATGACATTCTTATCAAATATTTTGAAGAGCTTGAAATGTAACTTGAGTTTTGACGATTTGTCACTTATTTCTTTGATCTTGGAACACATTTGAACATTTCTCACATTACGTTTGAACCTTCTTAACATGAAATCGAAAACTTGTACGTATTGTAAATATGTATGTGTATATGTGTATATGTAAATATATTTTAATATATTAGGTAACTGTGACCTTCTGCTCACTTAATAGGAGAATTGGATAGTAATAATATCCGTTACAATCCAATAATTCTTTTTTCAATTCGGTCAGTACTCTCTGGGGTTAACGAAGTCAATTAAACATTTTTTTTCAGTTTCACGCTGTATCCTGGGTTGAATATATCCTCAAGTAGAGAACCCACAACCCGTCGAGTTTACGGTCACATGCTTGTGCCCCTGCGCCACGACTGGCCTCAACAATTTCGTCAGATTTATTATGTTAGATAATTTTTCTTAAGCAATTTCGTTCCTCGTTTCCTCGTTCGCTTGGCTCGCTATAATGACAACTTATTAATTTTCTTGTATTATTGCATTAGAATATTGTTTTCTCTTACTATACGATATTCATTTACTCATCTTTTACACACAACTCTGTCTGTTATTTAATTTATAGTAATTACTAACACAAAAATTACTATAGAAAGATAAAACACTATTTACTTTAATAGTACTTACAAATATTTAAAAAAATATTGGCCGTAGCGCAAAGGCTGTAAACGCGACGATTGTAGGTTGGCTTTGTTTCCACAGAGAAAAATTAATTATAAAATACGGTTTACAAAAAGAAAATAAAAAAATTAAATTAAATCAGCTTCACGCTGTATCCCGCACACAGCAGGGCAGGCAGAGGGAACCTAGTGTTAAGACACTCCGTTCCCCACTTTCTGCCGAATTCTGAATTCTGGAGGCATTACGTATTGAGTGGCAGAACTCAACGCCGCGCTTAACCTCGACACCAGAGCGAAGAAATGGAAATATAAATTTAAGTAAATATTTCATCACCTCGAGTGGGGATCGAACCCACAACCAGTCGGTTTACAGTCACACCCCGTGCCGCTGCGCCACGACTGGCCTCAACACAAAAAGAAGCGTGGTGTAAAGTTTCACCACCCAACACAATGCCGTGAAATTTGACGTTAAAATGGGGAACGGAGTGTCTTAATAATTGATTCAATATATTTACCTTGACATTATTTGTAATAACACCCCTTATAATAATACAACTTACTTTCATTTACATTAAGATCTACTTAAGTCCATAAATAAATTTCCCAACAAAAATATTTTCCGTCCGCCTTTTATTTTGACGCAAGACATTTGTTGGTAGCGAAAAGAGGATAAACAACGTTACGGGCCTGAAATATTGTCATTTACCGAAGTCACCTCGGCCGGCCCCCGCTATACTGAATTTCATAAAGCATACTTGCTCTCACCGAGATAAGTTATGTTTTAGAATGTTTTTGTAGGCGTTTTCATACAATTTAGTTTGCGTTATTAAATTTTGACGCTTTTGTTGTATAATCGTAACCGCCGTGGTGCAAGAGTGTGGCAGTAGCGCGACAGTTGTGGGTTTATTGAAATCGGCGTTGAGTTCCACCACTAAACTATTTACATTTCTTCTACCTTACTAAAATCTTTCTCACTAAATTATATACATTTTTTCTATCCATTTATCTATCTTTTCTTCTTTTTTTCTGATTTTTCTCATAACAAATGAAAGTGCCCAATCAATTGCTCGGATGCTGTGCAATGATTATTTTTTAATATTCAGAAAAGATGAGAAGAGCAATGGCCAATTTAAACTAACAATATTTTTATTTCGATTTCTTTATTAACCAACTAAGATATCAACTAACGAGATATTTATTATTTATGATGTATTATAATAATTTTCCTCATATTATTATGAAACAATACAATTATATTGTATAGAAGGAAAAGTTGGCAAAAATTGCTCCATCTATTATTTAAGGGGTATAAGATGAATATACAGGTAGAGCTATAACAATATATCAGTTAGTAAAACCGACCAAGTGCCAAATCTTTTGGAAACAATAGAATCTGTAGTTAAATACTTATTTAGAAAACGTATAAAAATTTTAACGTAGCGGGACTCGAACCCGCGCCTCCTGGAAACCGGTCAGGCGCTCTGACCACTAAGTCATACGTTCTCGCCAAGCTTCCGTCGAAAACATACCAACATAACGTCGAAATTTTTATACGCTTGTTACAACTTATTTATGTTGTTAGTATATCTGTAGGGAGATTTTTATAAATTTCCGCTACCCAAAGATAATTACTAAGAATTATCGTTTGGCAAGAGAGAATACTATTTTTTAAACATTTTTAAAGTGTTATTCCACACTTTTTAGTAGATTTCAATTTAGGTAAATTAAATATTTAATATTTTAATTTCTTTGCTTTTCTCTCTGGTAACGGGGCTAAGCGTGGCGTTGAGTTCCTCCACTCAACACGCAAAATACCGAATTCCTGCAAAAAGTGGATAACAAAATGTCATGAATATAATTTTCATAAGTATTTTTTTTTTATAATATTTCTATTATTTTTTTATAATCTTGAATATTTCATACTAGCCCTTGAAATACCTGGTGCTATGCCACTGCGCCACAACGGTCTCAACATTTATTCATTTAACATATGTAAGTGTTAGTATCTAAGGTATTGTATAAATATATTACTTATTTTTTCATCCATACTACAACATTTTTATAAATATTAAAACTTTTTTACTAACAGAACCCCAAAAACAGCAAGCATTACCTCAATACATACTTCCACTGTTCATGTAACAGCAAATTATTATTATCACACGCTGAGCCAAAATTTATGGAACTAGAAGATTGTACATTTTAGCTTTATTTAAATGTAGGAACTAAATACATTTTTTCTCTCTTTTTCTTAGCTTTGCGTTGTATTCCGAATAAAGCAGGTATTCCGTGTAAAGCAGGTTGTATTCCGAATAAAGCAGGTTCCTAATTTTCCGCCGAACTTTCGATTCATTGCATGTTGAGTGGGTTCTAATTACTTCATTATTGTCAAAAAAATATTATTTTATATAATATAATAAAAGTATGACAAATTTACATGTTTTAAAGCAACATATACCTACCTTCTACTTTATAATGTGAGTCCATTTTCTACCAACGTTAAGTAAATAAATATAAAATGTCGCTAGCAAACATTTTAGTCGGTTCTCTCAAAGCTATGCAACTGAAACATTTTAGAGGATTTTTGTATAACTTTTCTTTACAACTTGAAGAATTTTACTTTACGTTATTTAAATTTTTATTAAATTTTGAATCAGTTCACATTAGCTAACGCTAAAGAAATCAAAATATAAAGGAGACTTAAACGATTTCATATATTGGCCCAAAATGTAAAGAAATGAAAATGGTATGATTTAATAGATTCAGGTACATCATTCCATCCATAAAAAATGTGTGTTTTGGCAATCTGAGAGCTGAGTTATTAGAGATTTAATAAAAGTGAGGCTATACTTAAATTAACATAGCGATCCATATCCATAGTGTGACGATCGTTAGATCCAAAAGATTTTGGGGAAGTAAGGGTCGTACAAAGTAGAAAACAAACGAGAAAGCTTTCAAAATGCATACAAACGAATAAAACGAGTGAAGCAAATAATGCAAAAACCATTAGACAAGGTGTCAATGTCAGTCAGCTGTCACATCTGTCGTTTAAAATATGAATGATTTTAATCGATGCAAATGGATTTCTTTTTGTTTTTTTTTGTCAGTTATTAATTGACATTTTCTTTATTTATACTGTAATTATATGCAGAAATAAGTGCGTTAAAATACTTATTTATAATTAACAAATATTTTTTTTTTGTAGTACCGTAATTCATTATTTATATCGATTAAGGATCTGAATCTATTGTTCTTATTTTTTTCCACTTCCAGATTGTCATTTGAGCTAATTTTTGGTATTCTAAATAAAAAAAATTACAGTTTTTTGGACTATATCTGAACTTTTCACATTTGGGCCCAAAATTTTCCGTCTCCATTAAATAAATATTTAATTTCCTCGAGTAGGCATCGAACCTACAACCAGTCACGTTTACCGCACACACTCTTGTGAGCCTACGTCTTGACTGGACTCGAACTGCTAAATTTTCTAGTTTCATTATTATATTTAGAGAGGAATGTTGAAAAATTTGTACAAAATTAAGTTATTTTTAGCGTCATGTTCCAGCAGCTTCACGCTTTTTCCCAATAGCAGGGCAATAAGAGGAATCCTAGTGTCGAAATACTTCGTTCCTTATTTTCATCAACTTTCCCCGAGTGGAAATCGAACACATGGCCATCGTGCTTACAGCCAAATGTTGTCTCACTACGCCATGACGGATTCCATTAAAATTAAATTAAGTATTATTTATATAAACATCATATCCATATAAAATTACTTAATAATTTAATATCAACACGAGAGGAATGAACGAAAACACATTTTTTTCCAAGAACGTATAAAAAAAATAAAGTTAAATTCCCGTTTTCACGTTCGTTCCCAACTCTTAAAAGATACCTGCGAAGTAATTTCCAACATTAAAATGATTCCAAATGTAATTTTCCGAGGGAGATGTCCCGTAATCAAGGAAAACCATCTAATAGGTTTATTACTGAGCCCCGCTGAGGATTCGTAAGATTTAAATTATATTTTAGTAGCCTTTGAACGCTACTATGTCTGAATTTTTTTAACGTTCCGTATTTTTTATGGAAAAAATATATTTATTGTTATCACTTTGTTGTCCGTCTGATTTCTGTCATAGCAAAAAACTACACTATAAATGGAATTAAAATTAATGGGGTACTTCCGGATAACCTAGAGTTATGAAATTTAGCAGCTAGCATCTATAGGTAGTACTATTTCAGGAAAATATGAGAAAACATATTTGAAATATCATTTGCGGTTAAATTCTAAAAAATAATAGCCTTAAAAGGGGGCAAAATTTCATATTAAAGCCGCTATATGCTAAGCCTGAATTTCAGAAAAAGCTCGAGACCTCCAATTTTTGTACGGAACCCTCGGTAGGCGAGCCCGACTCGCGCTCGTCCGGTTTTTTAATATTAACACGTCTTTAGGTATGTATAGCAGGATAGTTAAAAAGAATTTATAGAAAATATTCCCTTCCTTTATTAAGAAGTAAGAACGATCTTGCCGTTTTTGTCCACTTTGTAAACGCGCTTACTCGTTTACGGCTAATTTCTAATTCTTACGGCGAGTCAACGTACAAAACATATCATATTTTAATATGATTTGAAATATTTAAGCGTATTTAGACACATAGGTGGGAAACTACTCTTATATTTCTTTTTTTTATAGGGAACTCTAGAAGACAATCCGTTCACAAGACGGAGACATTGCGTGTTGATTGGTGGAAGTCAACAC
This sequence comes from Heliconius erato x Heliconius himera, assembly GCA_013421005.1. NCBI lineage: Eukaryota > Metazoa > Arthropoda > Insecta > Lepidoptera > Nymphalidae > Heliconius > Heliconius erato x Heliconius himera. Next base: position 10,098 of record JAATLQ010032450.1, read on the forward strand.
CACGTTTAATCGATTGTTACCAGACGTTTGCTGGTTGTTTTGCATTTATAACCAGAATGACGAAAAAAACAACCGAATAGGATTCGAAACTAAAATGCGAAGGGCGTTTAAAGTCAGATACTGTACCGGACTCTTTTATCTGTATATTAATACGTGAAACAAAATTTTTTGGACTTTTTGCGTGCTTATAAAGTACATTAAATCAGTAATTAAAACATTACACACACTACCATGCATGAGGCCGTCGTGGCCCAGAGGCACAAGGGTGTGACTGTAACGCGACGGTTGTGGGTTCGATACCCACTCCAGGAAATTAAATATTCATTTAAATTTATATTTCCATTTCTTCGCCCTAGTGTCGAGGCAAAGAGCGGCGTTGAGTTCCGCCACTCAATGCCTCCAAAATTCAGCGGAAAGTGGGGAACGGAGTGTCTTAACACAAGGTTCCCTCTGCCTACCCTGCTGTATGCGGGATACAGCGTAAAGCTGATTTTTATTTTTTTACCATGCATTTTACTATACTTACATTTGTACGTTTACAAAGTGGCATACACGTTGCTATGGCAAGTAAAGAAAATAATACTTTTTAAGCGCCAAGCTGTATCCTGCAGACAGAAGATTAGGCAGAGGGAGTTTAGTGATCGACACTCCATTCACCATTTTCCGCCTGATTCTGGAGGCATTGCGTGTTGAGTGGCGAAAATCAACGCCGCGCTTGTCCTCGACACCTGAGCAAAGAAAATGGAAATATTAAATATTTCTTTTCTTCAAGTGGGAATCGAACTCACAACATGCCGCGTTTACAGTTAAACTTTGTGCCACACAGAGGCCACGACTGGCCTTTATTTATATTTTATTTCAAATGAAAACTAATTTCATTTAAATCATAAAATAGATAACTACAGTTCACAGGTAAGAAATATTAGCAGTGAGACGAATAAAAGTAGAATTAACGTTAATTAAGCTTTTGTTCCAAAGGATGCCGACAAAAAACTCTAATGAGCATGAATCGTTTTAACTTTTCGCGGTCTTCGTCCAGTTGCTAATGAGATAGGTATTTACGGTTCTAAGATGATTTGTGTTAGAATATAATAGGTATCTATAATAAGTATAGGTAGGTAATATAAGAATACATAAGTATACTTTTAGTAAATCGACGACTAATTTAGACCAAGGACTTTAGTTGAGGACCGTCGTGGTCCATGGGTAGGTACAAGGGTGTAACTGAAGCGCGACGGTTTTGGGTTAGATTTTAAAATTCCCTCGAGTTCCTCGAAGGAATGAATTTTTATTTATTAATATTTTAATTTTTTCACTCGGGTACCAAGGCAAAAGCCCCAAAGCAGGTAAATGCCTCGAAGAATTTGGTGGAAAGTGGGGAACGGAGTGTCCTAACACTAAATTCCATCTGCATATCCTGCTGTTGGGATACAACGTGAAGTTGACTTATTTTTATTTATTTAATATAGATCATCTATTGTAAAACGGAATTTACAAACACATACAAATAAGATTGATTGATTTCCTGAATTATGGCGTTTCGAGCGTGCCAGATGAGCACATATCATTTCGCTAATGTCACGTTGTATGGAAAACACACGAATTAAATTGACCGGTAAAACAAGAGACTCAGTAAAAATACAGCCGTCACTTAAAATAAAAGAAACACATAATAACAGTAGGTACATAGCATATTAGGTTAGCAATAAATAATATTTTACATCGGTGTAAATTTAAAATTTATTTTTTTTAAATATATTATTTATCAAGTTTAAAAAAATATATTTAGATTTATTAATTAATTTTGTATTTTAATAAAGGTAATATCATCCTAAGATGAGACATTCTTAAGATCTTCAAAGGAGAAAGGAAGATGCATTTCCTCCAACGAATAGAATTGCAATAAGTAGATCCTGTGATGGTACAGAACAAGGAGCCAATTTGTTTACAAAATCGTTGAGACAAATAGAAGGATTATTGGAATTAGGACTACTGATGTTGTTAAGTGGTCGGCGAAGTCTCTTAACATTTGTTTACACAAGAGAAGAAGAGAAACGAGGACTATGGGACTCATAAAAACTTACCCAATCAAGTTATTTTCTTTTTTCCAAAGCAATTTCTAAATTTCGCATCATTACGTCTGTACCCAATAAAATTCTCCATAGTCACACATGCTGTTTATACCAAAGAGTCATAAACAGCCGGTGTTCGCCGAATGACAGAATCAGAGCATTCCTGATCTCACCAGGGATTGAAAAGCGTCCAATTCTGAATGAAGTGATATTTGGGGATATGTCAGTCAGCAGCAGCTAGAATGGCAGATACAAACTTATTATAGTAAACAATAATATTCTCATAATAACCAGATTCCCACTTTCCAAATGGCCTTTTTTTAAATTAAATTTAAGATGAAGGAAAGAAATAGGAGTAGAGGAAGTCTATTATTTAAGAATAGCAGAATTAGGAAATGATCACTATCATGGGTAGATAAAAGTACAGACCATGATAGTTGGGAAACAAGAGAAGGAGAAAATAAAGAAAGATCAATAGCAGATGGACGGATGACAATCTGCTTTACGAGAAAAGCGTGATATATAATCACTCATTATTTCATCAATCTTCTAATCTATCTTATACAAATGTATTATTAAAAATAATATACCCACTATTATCTCATTATTCAAAGAAAACAGGGTAATTTCTATGGAATTAAAAACTCAAGTTAAATCCATGTTATAAATCAACGCGTTCAAAGTTCAAAAGTTTTATAAAAAAAATGTTAAAACAAAAAAGTAAGCGGATTACGTCATCGTTGCTCGTTGATTAATTAATTTACTCCTAACAAAAAAAAGGGGGAATTCACACAATGGAGATAAAAAACTTTGGAGACTCGGTTAGGCTGAAAGTAACTCATCGCTGTCTGTACATTAAAGGTATTATTAGAAAATTGATTATTCAGGGTATTTATTAGTGTAATAAAACTCAAAAAAATGATTTAATTTTTTTGTCTATTTTTATGTTTGTCAGTTCGTTTGTTCACGCTAATCTCAGAAACGAAACGGACAGAAATTTAACCAATTTTAATACTATTTTCACTGTATCCAGTATTTGTTTTATTTCAATCGATTTATAAATAAAAATTCAAGGCATTATTTGCCTGCGAATATTATACAGCTGTCGATAGATATCGACACATACATATACTTATAATAAATGTATAATTGTTTGTAATAAATCTGTATTTTAACTTTATAATATGTATTGAGTTAAATTTCGTTTTATGTTAATGTAATCACATATTAAGTGAAATTTAACATAACAACGGTATTTTTTAATTGCCTGAACAGTTTATATAACTTTAAGCTCAACAGATGGCGCTGTACATAAAGTATTTCATTTTCTGAATCGCACTGGTAAGATTTTTGGCTATAAAATTACATTCGAAACGTATTGGTTATAATTTTTTTTTTTTAATATTCCGTGACAGAGTACCCTCTTCCCTCCCCACCGGTGTCGCTGTAAAAGCCAATAGGGCTAGCAGCAATAACCTCAAGATCGAAAAGTAAATTAAATTATTCACTGACATCAACACATTTAACAGAGTTTTAAAATTATGATAAAACGTTCATAATACTGATAAAAAAAACATAATGTTACAAAAATAAAGAGGTATAAATAAATAATTAGCTTTATGTATCAATTAAAATTAAGTACAAAAAATAAAAAAGAAATTACGGTAATGTAGTAAAAAAAAAACATATTTGAAGATTACAGATTAAAGTAATAAAAAATCATATTAGACGTCATTACGGTTGTCAGTCAATTCTGTTAAATAAAAATTTCGTCTGGACGTTTGTTTTGGTTAACACACGTGTTAGTGAGGTATTCTTATTTTGGTGTTATTTTTCACAAATTTTTAGTGCAAATTGCGGTTTTTAAATAAAAGATCTGTATTTCTTAGTTATTAGGTTGTTGTGAGTGTTTGTGGTGTTTTTGTCAGTAGATTAGTTATATTATAAGGTAAGGTTAAAGGTTAAGTTTTAAAATGGATGCTGAGCATCCGCCCGATCCCCCTGACCCTGGAGGTGGCATAGGCGATTTAAACTCGACATCGCGTAAAAGACAAGGTGGTGAC
>JAATLQ010032451.1:0-14232 GCA_013421005.1 Heliconius erato x Heliconius himera
ATCAATGACATGTTAGAGGATTCTAGCATTCATTGCTATGCAGATGATAGCACGGTGGACGCTGTTTACTCCGGCCGAGCAAGTCTTTCTCGGGAAAACGCCGAACAGTGCCGAAATAAACTTGTGTCTTCCGTTGAGGCATCCCTCAACAATGTCTCCTCATGGGGTGAAAGGAACCTAGTTCAGTTTAACCCCCTGAAGACACAAGTTTGCGCGTTAACCACAAAAAAAATCCCATTCACCAGTCTTTCAGAACATTCCCCTTACGGCCGCGCCCAGTATCAGTATATTGGGCCTCAATGTTTCGAGTGACTGCCAGTATCGCGATCATTTGGAAAGCAAGGCCAAGTTGGCCTCGAAGAAACTTGGGGGTCATCAACAGAGCGAGACGGTACTTCACGCCAAAACACCGTTTGGCCCTATATAGGGCCCAGGTTCGGCCTCATATGGAGTAATGTTCTCATCTCTGGGCTGGTGCACCCCAGTATCAGCTTGAACCATTTGATCGCATACAACGCAGAGCTATTCGAATCATTGGGGACCCAATAATCTGTGAAAGGCTTGATACTTTGGCTTTGCGTAGAGACGTTTCCTCGCTGTGCGTTCTCTATCGCATTTATCATGGGGAGTGTTCTGAAGAACTGTTTGACCTGTTACCTGCCGCCGAATTTTCTAACCGCACAGTACGACATAAGCTAAAATATCATCCACACCATCTGGATACGTGGCAATCCACTACTGTGCGGTTTCGTAGGAAATTCCTTCCACGCACCACGGAACTGTGGAATGACCTACCCGCGGCAGTGTTTCCAGGTCGATATGACATGGGTACCTTCAAAAAGCGCGTCTATCTCCACTTTAAAGGCCGGCAACGCACCTGTAGCTCCTCTGGTGTTGCACGGGGCCGTGGGCGGCGGTAATCACTTACCATCAGGTGACTCGAACGCTCGTTTGCCTTGTCCTTTTCCATAAAAAAAAAAAAAAAAAGTGGTAGAACTCAACGCCGCGCGTTGTCTCGACCAGAGCGAAAAAATGAAAATATAAATGTAAATAAATATTTCATTTCCTCGTAATAATTAATATATATTTTGTAGTTTTACATTTTACTCTACTACTACTTACTAGGCCGGCTATGTGATTCGTGCATGACGATGTACGATTTCCTAAAATGTAATATCGTAATTAATTCTGTAGGAACATAAAATCGCTATGAACGATAAACCAAAGGGATGTTCCATATTTGTATTGCAAAATACATGTCGCACCTTGGCTCAAATAGTGTCACAATTGAAAATCTCGTTTATTGTACTATTAGTTTCAAAATATCTTAAAATAGTATAACAAGTAGTGGCATAATTATAGCTTTACTATTTAAACTTACATGACACTAGTGAGATAATTACAACATTTTATCCATAAAGTGACAGAACTGATTTTTTTTTATTTTTTTAATATATTTTTAATATATTTACTATTATACCCTTTAAAAGAGCTTCAAAAATCGTAATAACTTTCTAAAAATCGTATTGTAATCATTTTGTCACTTTTTGAGTTATGATCCAAAAATAGAGTGAAAAATTAAGCTTGCATAAATTTCAAACGCCTTTTTCTCGATATTTTGATTTTTTGAATTATGACACTATTTGAGACTAGGTGCGATGTATGTATGTTTATGTCAAATAGCTTTACTATAAAATAATTCATATAGTAAGTTTGTATATTGGATATAAAAAAGTGAATTTTGGTTTTGCAATAAAAATAAAACTAAATTTGAGGGTGTGACTGTAAGCGCGACGGTCGTGGTTTCGATTTCCACTCTGTGGAATGAAATATTTAATATATTCATTTTGTCGTCCTGGTAACGAAGCTAACCGCGGCGTTGAGACCAACCACTCAACACGCAATGTCTTTACTTTGAGTGGGAATCGAATCCACTACCTGTCGCTCTTACAGTCACACGCTCGTGTCCCTGTCACACGACTGACCTCTGTAATATTCACAATTTTTGCCTCCATTAACTAAAATACATAAATTGCAGCCCACTTTATTCATCGCGGCTGACAGTATCGAGTGTCCGCGCGCGATGAACACGTATCGCGGCACTGGACGACGATAATGTGTCATTTACGAGATAACATTAACACGCCTGCACTTTATGTGATCAATATAATAGAACAGAGTGCAGACTACGGACTAGTGGAACCGTGGGAGTGCGATAGAGTACGATCTTTTTTGTTAAAAAAGTACATTTTACATCGTTTTTTTATGCATTTCTATTTTTAAAATATTTCACCTTAAATGGCGAAGTGCCGTACGAAGTGTTATTTTACAATGAAGTTTTATACTTCGTCGTAGATCTCAAACAGCTATACACAATGTAAAATATAAACCCATATAAAAAATAAATTTGAAAGTTTTATTTGACAGAAATAGCCAACATTGTAGAAATAGGTATTCATTTTAATCCTTTCTCGAAAATATTTTCAGTACTTACGAGTCATGCACAGTCCCTATTGTTTACCGGAATATTAATGATATAACTAAATTAAAATTATAAGGAAATAACTTAATTCTTAACGATATTTTTTTTATCAGTTTCGCGCTGGATGCCGAACACAACTGTGTATGCAGAGGTAAACTACTATAAGATTCTGTCTGGAGACATAGCATATTGAGTGGTGGAGTCCAACGCCGCGCTTTACCTCGATACCAGATCGAAGATATAAAAAATAAATAAAAACCATCCACCCGAGTGGAAATCAAACCCACAACCATCACGTTTGCAGTCTCACCACGACGGCCCCAAATAATCCATATAATTAGAATAACCGTATATTTATCCGAGCGCGAATGTGCATCGCGATAGGAGATCAACACGCTATGCTAATGAGCGCTGACAACGCGTTATATATGAGAGCGATAACACGCCTGCACTGTATGTGTACCTACATCTACATGTTATTTCAAGTAGAACTGTTTATTACGATGTATGCTCGCACTCCCATCTTTGTCTATTTCCTTTAGGTAAACTTGTGGCCACTGCGGCATGCTGCATCACAGTTGCATGCACAGTTGGCGCTGTTCCACAGCGTTTTTCTTTATTATCATTTCTCCAGTATCATCGATGTTGTGTTCTCGAAGGCTAACCGAAGTCTCCTCCTACCTATCTTACCGTTCACTATTGCTTATTGATTGTATTTAATTCATTTTCATTTTCCAAATCAGGTAAGAAATAACGCAGCATAGGTTTTACTATACAACATGCAATATCCAGAATTCACGTGGAAAGCGTAGAACGGTGTATCTATCCGAGTATGGACACTAGATTTTTTCTGCTAATCCTGTTATGCCACAAGTATTAAAATTTTAAATCTTGTTAAATAGAAACTGAAAATATCTTAATATACTAACAAATACTAACAACAGATAATATTATTTACCTCATATACAATCTAGACTGCCATAACGAAGTGGAACACCGTCCAACTGTAAAAACGGTATTTGTGGCCTCGATTCTAATATTTCCAAGCTGTTGCAATACAAGGATTTACCATTCAACACGCATGGTTTTTAATTCTTGTAAAAAGGGATAAGGCAGAGTCTTGACATTAGGTCCCTTAGCCTGATTTAATGAGGAATTAAAGTTAAACTAAATAAAAATTCACCTAAAAGTCATATAAAATATAATTTATAAGATTATAAAAATCGATAATAATCGACATGAAATTATTGTATTCACAATATAATCGCCATAAATGATTCAGTAAAAATGTTATTCTTCTTAATTAGATCAACATTAGAGGCCAGTCGTGGCGCAGTGGCACAAAGTATACTGTAAAACCGACTGGTTGTGGGTTCGATCCCCACTCGAGGAAAAGAAATATTTATTTCGATTTATATTTTCATTTCTTCGCTCTGGTGTCGAGGCAAAGCGCGGCGTTGAGTTCCGCCACTCAACACGCAATGCCTCCAGAACTTGGCGGAAAGTGGGGAACGGAGTGTCTTAACACTAGGTTCCCTCTGCCCTGCTGTGTGCGGGATACAGCGTGAATCTGAATAATAATTATAGATCAACATTATTGTATATTCGTAAAACAGCAATTAAATCACTTTAGTATCGGTGGGCTTATCGGAAAAACATTATGAAACAATACCATTTACATATTATGGTTTTATTATCGCAGGTGCAGATATATTTTGTATATTAAAATAAATAAAATTAAGCACTACGTTGGAAATAACCTACGTAATATATTACGTTTTTAACCTAAGAGTTCGAATTTTATTAAAAGCCTTTTGCATAGTCACAGACATAAATATGTTGGCTGTGCTAAGTACACATATATAAACTCTCATTTAAATGTTTTTTTTTACCTCTACAAAGATATAGGTAGAGGCAACCTGAGAACCTATTCATTAGACACTCCGTTCCCGTTGAGGCACTTCCATTCCCCACCGACGAATTTAGGAGGCATTGCATGTTGAGTGCATAACCTGTCGTGCTTATAGTCACACGCTTGTGCCCCTGCGCCACGACTGGCCTAAAAAATATAAATAATGTAATATACATGTAATTCAAATATAACAATTTCACAATTTTGCACAGAGCGCAATAAATTTTGCGCTTAGCTAAAAAGTTATTGAATAATTTTCCGTATCTTCTCTGTTTATTATAAAACAGGGGAACAACTTTTTGTGTGTGTCAACAACAATTACGTGGATTTAAAAAAAATTAAATCAGAAAAACGTTCCTTTTTCCATCTCCCTCTAGGAATTACATTCCTTAGCTTGCCTACAAGAAAAATATCAACTTTGTAAGTTTAGTAGTTTCATCTGTGCCGTAATATTTAAATTTCAAAGAAAATATTAAAAGTACGACACAGTTTTAGAACAATTCAACAGTTTGTCGAACTTATAATGCCTCCAGCTCAGAAATCCTTCACAGCTATCTATCTATCTAGGTAACTAAGTTTGAAATCAGTTTATGAATTTTTAATTTTTCTTCTGTCACTTTGGACAATATTATTACAATTTTAACTTTCAAGTCTACTTTTTAATGTGATTATTAATTTAACAATTGAATAATTGCGTCCAGTCGTGGCACAGGGGTACAAGCATGTGACTGTAAAAGCGACAAGTTGTGGGTTCGATTCCCACTCAAGGAAATGAAATATTTACCAAATGTTTTCATTTCTTCACTCTGGTGTCGAGGCAAAACGCGGTGTAGAGTTCCGCCACTCAACACACCACGCCTCCAGAATTCGAAGGAAAGTGAGGAGCGGAGTGTCTTTATACTAGGCTCCCTCTGTCTACTCATACAGGGTAGCGTGAAGCTGAAAAAAAAAAGTATTTAATGCGGTTATACATTTAACATTTTAGCAACTATTAAAACTGTAAAATGAAAGGAAGTTTTAAATCGGAGGTTTTAATTGAAATGACAATAAAAACAGAACACGTCGATACCCGGTCGGCGACCAACGATGCGAGGACGCGCTGCTGATATCTCCGACGGAAGATTTTACTAAAACGGAATTACACCTTATCTAAAAGACATAAGGTTGCAAAAGCAAGTATTATATGAATAGTAATATAGAATCCAATGCAGGTAATGCAGGGAAGATTAACTTTAATGATTAAAAAAATCAATTCGATATAAATCTTTTAATAGTATTCTAAAGTTCCACAACTGTATAGTACTTGTATAATACTTTAAAATATTATAATAAACATAAAGATAGCTTTCTATAACTACATTTTATATATCATCATCATCATTCAAGTTTTTTAATGTAGGGCAGGTTTAAATAATATCACAAAAAGTATTTTGTTAAAAAAATGCACTTTTTAAAAAATATATAAAATAATTATTCAATACGAATAGAGTGTAGTAAGGAATTACGTAACTGCGTCACGATCCTCTTAAGAAAATGTGGCCTTTCTGCCAGGCTCCTTAGTTTAAATCAGCATTTACCCAAGTAACAAGTTGGGTTTTAACTTACAATGATAAGGGAAATCAATGAGGGGCTTTAGCTCTATTGAATTGATGACCTACTTTTGTATAAGCTGAGTGACCTTTTCTTATATTTTGTATTATTAGAATATTTTTTTTCTTTATATTTTTATTTAGTTGGGAAGAGAAGTAGATTATAGTGAATCTTCTCTCTGTTTGAACGTTTAACTCTTTAAATAAACCTTTCATCTTTATCTCGCTCATCTCCGCCGCTTATTGCGTAATCGCAATTCCTCCAAAATTCGGCCAAAATTGGAGAAAACAGTGTCTTAACAATAGATTCCCTCTACTATGCTGTGTGCGGGACCGAACGTGAAGCAGAAAAAAAAACGGAAAGCCAAAGGTTGGATGAACCTTTGGCTTTCCTTGCCTTGCACCATGCAAGGTCATAAACAGAATTAGTTGACACTCAATACTGATAACACTGCATAACGGGAATGTCTATACTAAAAAATTAAGATCATTGCGCCATTTTAAGACAAATACTTTTCGAACTGAGGTCATCATGGCGCAGGAGCACAAGCGTGTAACTGTAACGCGACAGTTGTGGGCCAGATCCCCATTCTGGAGAATTAATTATTATTATGAATATTTTTATTTCTTCGCTCTGACACTAAGCAAAAACTTAGAATTGAGTTGTGCTCAACACGAATTGTCCCGAAAAAATCGATGGAAAGTGGGTATATGTGGGATATAAATTGGGACGTTCTTCTTATATAAAGATATAATAATACAATGTGATTGTCATCGAATACGACCTGTTTCATCACTGTGATCGACTAGAAGGGAAAACATTCTCGGTCCATTATATTTTCTGTCTTACGACCGAACATAGCTCTGGCAGGTGTCGATCTATTTGGTGAATTCCTTTGTTTGATTATCGATAGTATGAAACTGTTAGTTGTGGTCTTATGTTATATGTACATATAAATATATACATATGTATGTATGTATATAGAATACGCAAGTGTAATTTATTAGGTGTTCAAAATCGAAAGGTAAATATATTGGAAAACTATAAAATAAATCAAGTAATTTAGAATACAACTTAATCATTATAATTTTTTTGTATTATTTTTTTTTATTATTAAAATACACTTAATAATAATCTTAAATTATAAAATATTCTATATTCTTATATGTCACAAAATAGCGTTGAGCTTTAAAGGCATTCTTCAAAGGAGATAACGAATCGCGAGGGAGCTGCGATGATTAGTTTCAACAGAGCGCCGATACGCAAGAGGGATCTCCTGCTATAAAAGTAAATTGAATTGTTCGACGAGTGCTACTCCGATATATGTACAAATAGCTTACTTCGTTTCATTTTTAATTTTACGACATTTTTGGCCGCTTCAACTTATATGTTAGAATAGAATGCCTTAGATTTTTCATTCTGTTTTCTCGGTCGTAAACGTAGGTGACCCAACTAGGGTTGTGAACAGCTTTAGTAGTAAAAAAAGTCATCAAATAATATGTTGTTGTTTATATAGATATTACTGATATGCTGTAAGTACAAGTATATACGTATGTTGCAAATATTTGTTTATTTTCTTGTCTCTCTATTTTTACATATATTCTACAATTGTCTAAAGTCATCTCTGTTCTACCGATCAATCTCTTTCGTATTTTCTCCATATAACGTGATATTGGCGAAGTGAATTGTGCTGAACTGGTACTCTCGAAGTACTCATAAGGGAATGACGTAACTGTTCTTAGTTATTACTCTTATTATATACTATATTATACACGACTATTACAAAATGTAAAAAAATAGTAGAACGTGTGGCGTAGTGGTCAGAGTGGATGGTTTCCAAGAGGCGCGGGTTCAAATCCTGCTACGTTTAAATTTTTATAAGTTTTCTAAATAAACTTATTTTTAATTAAATTCATTTACAACAACAATATTTATAAAATAAAATCACAACCCCACCACAATATTGTAACTGAGGTCGGCATTATAAAACTTCGACAGTTAAACGTAAGTCAGTGGCGTTGGGCCCCGCCAGATAACGTTGTATAGGCCTTTTAGTAGAGTACTTTTGCTATTAACAGAGTGACCCCGTTGTTGGTGTAAGCCAGACTGTCCTTAGTTTCACTTTAACTTCGTCTTTGATTAGACGATGGGTACAATGCGCTCGACATTCGCTTTAAGAGGCTTAGTCTTTTCCCTCTCTAAGATTACAGTTAATCGGATTCGATCTTTAATGGAAATTCGAGTTTCTGCAGAAAAGTACATTTAAAATCACTGAAAATAACCTACAATAATCATTTTGAAAGTTGAAACAAACTTCGTTATCAGTCACTTTAGCACCATTGACTGTGTAAAAGTTATTTAATTAGTTTAACATTAGATACAGATATTAAAAAATAAATATTATGAATAATTCATTCAGTAAAATTTATAAAATTAAATGTGATTTGTGGTCACTCTTGTTTTGTAAATATCTTTTTAAATTTTATACCTTGTAATATACCTACATTTTTAGCAGATACATGAAAGAATATATATTTTTTAGCTTTACCCGCACTTGGGTACAGCATGGTAGGCAGGATGAACCTGGGAACTTAGTGTTAAAACTGTTCCACTCTCTACTCTTCGCCGAATTCTAGAGGCGTTGAGTGTTGAATGGTGGATATAATGGTGGTCGCTGCAATAGACAATAAATAAATGATAATTTATCCATTTAGTAATTATGAATAATACAATACCTATTTAGAAAACGTATAAAAATTGAACGTAGCGGGAACTAGCGCCTCCTGGAAACCGACCAGGCAATCTGACCACTAGCCATACGTTCTCATCAAGTTACGTCGATGTAAGAGAGGATTGGTGGTAAAATAATACAATTTCTTAATAAGCCCCAAAATGTTTTAACAGAATTAATATTATAAATATTTACTATTTTGCTACTTCAAATTAAAAATAATACATATTCCCTATAAAATAGTAATCATAGACACCTTACTTATAATTGGTACAAGTTCACAGGCGACGGCTGCGGACTGCGGCCAACTTTTACTTATGCCTCTTTAATTGCTTTTATTGCTTCTCTACTTCTATTAAATTGCCGTTATTGAGATGAATTACATTGCTCATGTTCAAATTATCATTTCTGCCTCAATTAGCGTCCTAAATGAATATAAATGTGTTTTATTGTCACATTTATCGCGATAAATATTATTTAAGACAGACGATTCGAATCTAAGTTTCCTAACAACTTTTAATAACTTAATGATACAAACGAATTTCTTCATAAAATATAAATAACATTCAGAATGTAAAAAACCGGTTAAGTGCAAGTCCCACTTCCACGGAAGCCCCAACTTGTAAAAGTGAACAAATTTAAGTATGCACTCATTATTTGTATAAAATTAAGTACAAAAATAAGTTTATAATAGATATATTTTATGAAGTATTTAAAATTTTTCACTTTTCGATTTTTTCTTTCGTTCTTGTTCTCGAAGTTTTTGATTGCATTGACTTAGAAACTAGATTTTTTTTGTGTTTTAAGAGACCATAGAGAGACCTGGTTTAATATTAATTTAATGATAAATAATTTAATTAATATTAATTTATGCTCTCTTCCTTCCACTTGATCTTGAACACTTAGACAGACGGACAGCAAAATAATCCTATATAAAGGTTCCATTTTGAACTTTTAATGTACATAACTCTTATAAAAAAATCAAGTGGAATGGTAGAAAGTATAAATGAGGTAAGAGAGGCAGGGAGATCTCAGTTGACCTTCAAGAACTACAGTGTTGATAGTAGCGGAAAATCACGTAAAAGTATGAATTCCCTTCACAGGACATGTATGGAGAATTTGATGGGCGATGCCAAAAAAGTATGCAGGGATCGTAGCATGAGGCACTCGGTTCTCCCTAACTGTCCTACTATAGATAAAACTGGAACTTAAAAAATGTAAATAAAATATTTACACTAAATTATGTTAAAAAATTCATTTGATATTACTAAAACACAAAACCCTAGAAATTATATCACATACCAAATAACATCAACACGATATTGAATAGACACTATTTAATAAATATATATTTTATTAGCTCCACATCAGGATAACAAGGCCGAAGATTGATGATGCTCATGTCTTTTATTTCCCCGCGGATAATCTCGTTGTCTCCGACTTAAAGACATGTAGGAAATACGGGGGCAATTTTCCTCCAACTACAGAAAAATGGGGAACGCTTAACATCGCGGTCGGGTGCCCCTGAGTAGGCGCGGGCTTATCCCGTCAGATGAAAGAAGAGCTTTGTGTTCGCGAGTAAATTATATGTAACGAACGCTATGTAATTTAATGAATGTGTAAATTAAAACACAAGCTTTTAAAATGTTGTTTAGTCACGCGAGAAGATAGGATACGTGAAGCTGAACGGTAATAAAATATTATGAGGTAGGCATGGATTTTTGTATTATATTACCTTTGACCGGTAAAAGTAAGTTCGGTTTTATTTTTCAAAGTTGAAGAATGTGAATTCTTTTCTGGGGTCTACTTGCTCTTGATGTTAATTTTTTGAATTAGTTCTATATATATTTTTACGTAAGTAATTCAAATTGAGCATAAATATAATTTACTATAGTAGTTGTGTCTTCGATGTCTATAGCATTTTTAAACAAGACTAAGCCTTTTAAATTGCTTTAAATAATTTAACGTGTACGAAAATTTGGGAAAATTAAAAGTGATTTGATTGTGAACGCGATGATTGTAAGCTCGCAACTGGATAAATGTTTATATTTTTAATCATATTAATTTTTTATTACCTCTCTATAGGCGCGGTTATGATTTTCGTCATCCTAAAGACAACTTAAAAGTCCATAGCACGAAGATAGCATTATCTATACTGTGTTAATGAAATAAAACCAGTAGCAGCACAGGAGCACACATATTGAGTTCGATTCCCACTCGAGGAAATCTCTGGTGCCGAGGTCAAGCGCAGAGTTGAGTTTCGCCACTCAAAATGCAACGCCTCCAGAAATCGGCGAAAAGTGGAGAGGGGAGTATCTTAAGACTAGTCTCACTCTGCTTACCATGCTACACTGTGGAATACAGCGTAAAGCTGAAAAAAAAAATCATTACATTTTAACAACAAATATGAATTGGATCTGTACATTTATATCGTCGTAAAATATGTTTTACTTTTTACTATTCTATATACTTTGTATATAGAATAGTAAAAAGTAAAAGTGACAGTGAGATACAAGGTAATAAGAAATGTGGCGGCTCATAACCAGGAAGACATCTTCAGAGTACAAGACATAAACCACGGAATGAACTTGTTCATAGAACGCTCAAGTATACGAGTAAATGAAAAATACCTTCTAACAAAATGTTCTGTAACTCAAGTTTTATTACTTTACATTATTTTATCATTTATGTTTTAAAATATTGTAGTAAAATCTTATAAGATTGAGTAATTTAATATCAATAAAAAAAGGATTTTCGAAATATTTTATAGTAATAGAAAAGTTGAAGTCAGTCGTTGCGCAGGGGCACAGGCGTGTGACTCCAAACGCGACAGGTTATGGGTTCGATCCTCGCTCGATGAAGTGAAATATTTAATCTTTTTATTTCTTCGTCCTGCCTCCGGAATTCAGCAGAAAATGGGAAACAGAATATCTTAGCACTAGCTTTCCTCTGCCTACCCTGTGGTGAGCGGAATACAGCGTAAGGCTATAAAAAAAAAGAAGAAATATAGCAAGAATTTTAAGAAAATATTAAGAAAAGGCAAGAATTTTAAAAGGACTTTTTGATTTCTTTCTCTTTTTTTCAATTGTCACTAATGCAGTAAGAAGAGACAATCTATTAGCAGATCCTGTAATCAGAAGAATTCACAGGAAACACAAAACGCGTTGGTTTTCGGAACCGAACACCGTATTTGTTTAATCAGATTTATCTATAGATATTAGATAACCTCCACACTGATATCGGTCACAATAATTGAAAAATGTATGTTGATAAATATGTAGTAGTAATAGTTGTTTATGTAAAATATAACATTTTGATAAATAATTGTATAATTCTAACATTCAGGTACTTAAAATCAAAAGACGATCCAATTATCGTCTTTTGATTTTAAGTTTACCAAGCGGTCGTCACGCCAATGCGTGACGACCGCTTGGCACTTATCAAAAATGCTCCATCGAAAACACCATTAACGTTCAACAACGGAAGCGATAACTGCAACATCTCCCCCCATGTAGGTAATGTCGAATGATATAAAAAACATTATAAATCATTTCTTTGCATTTTTTGCATTTGCATTAATATAATATATATTTTTGTATTTATTATAAATATACTTATGTCAGAGATCACGATGTCAATAAGTTGTGATTATTTTTTAAATATATTTCTGGATATGCCTGTATCCAATCAAAAGTAATATAAATACCTAACAATAGTGATGTAGAATTTAATGGTATAAATATGAATATTTACGGAACGTTTCGTTTATTAAATAAATATTTTTAGAACTATTCAAATTTTTTATTTTATTTTAAGACATAGTACAATAAAATTAACTATAACATAATCTCGTTATCGACAGATATTGGAGACGTAATTAAATATATAACATTTTATGTAAATTGAAATTCGTTAATAGGTTTCATAATTAATAAGAATTTTTAAAGTCATAGAAGGAAATTGCATTATATAGTTGTACCTCTTTGTGTACGTTTACACACTCGCAGCACGCACTGGCACGTGACCGTGACACTTGTACCGCATCTGCATGTCCCTTAGCAAGCAAGTTGATTGGAACTGGTAGACTAATTTACTAGCTATTGTTATTTATCGCAACAGACAGACAAACGGTTAATTTTAATATAAATATTATGTATACATTTTGTATTATATACAAATAAACTGGGGGCTTCCCTTTCCCCTCGCTGATTAACAGCAGCTCGCTTCGCTCGTTGTAATAATAACATGAAAATACTCTTAAAAATAAGCATTTTAATATTTTCTTTACATTTTTATCATTTTTATAGATTCTTCATAAACGTCATTTTTTATATTTTTGACTGCTATATAAGAATTATTATTATATATTTTAGAAAATCTTATATTAACCCTTATCGTGGCAAAAATTTTTTTTTGAAGAAAAACGAAAAAAAAGTATATTGGTAGCTTCTTTGGGCTATAAAGAACTTCAAAAAAATAAATAAAAAAATCCTGATATGAAAATTTTGGAAAAACACGATGTATACTATACTATACACTGCTACACGTACAGTGATTATCGCATTTTTAAGAATGTATATTATGCTATACATTGCTATGTTTTGGAAGAGTTGGCAAGTTACTGGTAGCTTTTAATATATACTAAAAGATTATTGTAAATAACATGATTTTTAATAAAAACAACTATTTTGGTGGAAGTAAAATTGTTTAATAAAATAAATCTTTCTTGAACAATTTTTTCTTTACAAAATAATTCAGAGATCCTATTGCTTGCGTTGTTGATACTCCAAGAACACTTCGATTCTTCACATAACAAAGATGAACCTTACATTATGTGTACATAGTACTTCCCTGGCCAGCTTTGCAGTACATTTGATATTCGGTTATTTGCGGCCAATGGTCATATTTGTCATAGCGGATATCACTGCATAGTCGTTAAGATACCATTTTTTTTTAAATTTGCTTTGCCGGGAAATTGTATAAATTTTTCACTGAAACGTTTCGACTTAGTAGTCTTAGATGAAGCTAAAACTATTTTACTTCCAACACCCATAGTCTTTTCCTCTTCAGTAATTGCGATGCCTCTAAAAGTATCATCTCTTGCGTAGAGCAAGTAGTCATAAATGATGCCAGACACACCGGCTCTGACTAAGTTCTTAAAACTCCATTTATATGCTTATTTGGGTTATATTAACGTCGATTTTCTGCTTTTTCCCCTTTGTACGGTATAACAATTTCGTCGTCGATACTAAAACATTCTCTTGTTCTATGGATAAACACTGTATTCGAATGCAATCAATTACAAATGAGATGGTACATTTTCCAATGTAGGTCCTGATATTTCTGCCTTCTCCTTCTTGAAATTGTGCTTCTTTCTAACGAAAAGATAATTTATTTCTTCTGCTACACTGCCTTTTTATTGAATAAATGAGGTGTAAGAGGCACTTCAGTGGTATCAACATAAATATCACATGCATGCGTTCCTATCTCATCATCAAAAATTTGTAGGAGGTGTAA
>JAATLQ010032452.1:0-14236 GCA_013421005.1 Heliconius erato x Heliconius himera
TTTCAATACTTTCGTAAAACTTTAATTACGCCACGCAACATGCAATCTTGAATTTGGGCACAAAGCAGAGAACGAGGTGATTTTTGCCAACCTGCTCTATGCGGGTTTTTTTTTAAAAACATCCGCTTTACGCTGTATCCCGCACACAGCAGGGTAGGCAGAGGGAACCTAGTGGTAACATCCCACTTTTTGCCGAATTCTGAAGGCATTGCGTGTTGAGTGGCAGAACTCAACGCCGCGCTTTGCCTCGACACCAGAGCAAAGAAATAGAAATATAAATTTAAGTAAATATTTCATCTCCTCGAGTGGGGATCGAACCCACAACCAGTCAGTTTTACAGTCACACATTGTGCTTCTGCGCCACGACTGGCCTCTTTTCTTTTTTTATATTTATATTTTTAATAACTAAATTGTCCACCAGATCTTCTACCTGCCGTTGGCCGTAGCGATACCTCCCGCTCAGTTCATAATGCATCATCAGTTCAGCTACATTTACATGTTCTGGATTCACACCGAAGCCATCAAAAGCTTGGGGCCTTTGGAATATATTTTGAATACACCGAGTCATCATAGAGTACATCACGGTAAGTTCTTTTTATTATTAATTTCATTAAAAAAACCGCAAATATTAAGGAGGATGCGAATGTGATGAAGATGCTTTCATCTTCTGGACTTTTCCAGAGAACGAATGGGGGAAGAAAAGCAAAAAATATTTTAGAAGCAAGAGTAATAAGAAAGGCAGATAAAAAATATATACATACTTTTACTAATTTAATATAGATATAATAAATAATTGAAAATAAAAAAAAATCATAAACATTTAAATCGAATTTTGAGCATAAACAATTTCAACACAGTGTAATTAGCAAGAATTTTATTATGGTGTAAGCATTTTCCGATATTATGTCGATATGATAGGACACTTCATTTGTGTAGCAGTGGGACAGCGTCTCACTTTAAATACTATGATTGTGGGTTCGTGGGCTCTTAGACAAAGTAATACGTTCTGCCTCAAACAGAGAGAGAAAGTGGAGTTCCTATTCCGTTTATTTTATAGATGTTGTGGTATCTGACTTCTTACTAAACCTACTTAAATCAAAGAAATACATAAAAAAATAAACTAAACTAGCTTTACGCTGAATCCCTAGCGTTGTAATCAGAGAGAACGAAGCACCAAACGCTATACATTTTTAAAAGAAATTCATTTTGCGGGATTCAAATCTGTGATCATCACGTGTTCCATATTTTATTGAAATCGCGGCAAAGGCTCAGTTATGCCCTCAATGCGTGAAATTAAAATTATAGACAGATTTTTTCTGCCTACCCTGATGTAAGGAAAAGATCAATATTTTATTTTGAATATTTTTTGTGTATAACATTTTCACAATTAAGGAATGAGGTAGTTTTGGCTGTCAGTCAATTATAGCATAGCCATCTGACTGTAAACGCGGTAGTAAGTTCGATTCCATTCCATCCATTCGAGGAAATTCTTTTCATCTATCAAATCGCGTCGCTGAGTTCTACAACTCATCTCGTAACGTCTTAATAATTGGATGGAAAGTGTATACTAGCTACGTGCAAGACAAAAGAAGATATTTAATATATATATATATATATATATATATATATATATATATATATATATATATATATATATATATATATATATATATATATATATATATTTAAAATACTTATTAATATATGCGCTTCAATACTTTTCTATCTATCTTTTCTATCTTTTGGTTTATTTTTTAGCTTTACGCTGTACCTTGCATATAACAGGATGGGCACAGAGAATTTAGTGTCAAAATACTCCGTTCCACTCAATTTTGGAAATTGAACCAAAAGCGATAGCTTTCGATTTATAAATTTTAATTAATGATTTAGCATCTCAGTCTACTAAAAAGTATTACATTATAATTTTTACATTTTGTGTTCCTAATGAACCTCTTTGATTTAATTTTCCCTAATTAATCTTATAAACGCTTACAATAACTTTTAATTGGAAGCTACGATAATTTTAATGATTATTTTGATTCTCTATGATGTCGTGGTAAAACGCGGCGTTGTCTTCCGCAACTCAACTCGCAATAACTCGAAAATTTAGCAGAAAGTTGAAAACACAGTGTCTAAGCACTAGGTGCCCTGCCTACCCGCACGCTACCGGTACTAGCGTGAAGCTACTTCACTTATTTGTGACGTATCTTAACGCTTTTAACCGCAATTCAATTAACTGACCACCATATTCCTATACTAATATATTATACATAGTTAATACACAATTTTGCAGAATCAAACTATAAACACATAAAGCCTCCTACGGCAAATGTTCAACCAAATTTTATGGTTATAACCGAAACGGATAGTAAATATTTAACGCTTTGAGGTGTGGTTAATGGTTACTAAAACGAAACGTTGCTTATACACTAAACAGTAGAATAGTAATATAAATAGTTCTACGTATTTTAAGACTACTGTAGATTAGCGGGTGTTAAAGTTTCGATTTTGACTTGAAGAATATTTATATATATATATTTATTTAGATTCACACTGTGTCACGCATATAGTCCCGTCTCTTCGTTCCCGTTAAGACACTATTAATTCCCCACTTTCGGCCGATGCGTGTTGAGTAGTGGAACTCAATATTTTATTTTGCTTCGTTACCACAGTCAGGAAGTGAAAATATTAAATATTTCATTTCCTCGAGTGGAATCGAACTCACTATCTGTCGCGTTAGAAGTCGCACTCTTGTGCTCCTGCGCCACGACTGGACTCAATCAGTGTAGAATTTCATTTTCTAAATATTAAAAATATTCATTTCCTGTACTATATTGTATACAAAAACAACTCGAAGATAAAATGATAGGGAAGCCGAAGCGAGGAATTTAGCATTCACTAAAGCGCGGCAAATTATTATACTAGAGGATTCCTTGTACTTG
This sequence comes from Heliconius erato x Heliconius himera, assembly GCA_013421005.1. NCBI lineage: Eukaryota > Metazoa > Arthropoda > Insecta > Lepidoptera > Nymphalidae > Heliconius > Heliconius erato x Heliconius himera. Next base: position 2,943 of record JAATLQ010032452.1, read on the forward strand.
GTTACGTACTTCCACTAAATATGAGCCCCATATATATGGCCGCCCGTCTTGTATAAATGATTAGATTAGAAAAACAAGAATTAATCATTTGAAATTCTCGAGCGCGAATCGCGTCAGATTAAGGTAGAGTGAGTTAGTTACATGCTAAATCATGTATATTCCAATAATCTGACATTTTGAGAGTGACGTAAAAAAAGGGGGGGAGGGAATAATTCAAATAGTATTAAAAATATATAATTTGACGAATTCCAAACCGAAGTAATAAGACTTAATCAATAAAGTTAAATGCAATGCTCCCTCCGTATTTCTATTCCTCTCTCCCACTTTTTCTATCTCATTCCCTCTCACTCATCTATGAAGATGATAAATTAAAAAACTCACACAACAATACAACAAAAAAAACATTTTTGAAAATCTATAGCCGCTCACCCCGCCGATCAAAAGATATTTATTACTCATTTTTTTCTTGTTGGGAACAAGCTTCGAAACCCAATAGGTCATTATGACGCTCGAGTAAATCTCGATTTAGCATCGTCGGCTCTCGTACTAAAAGGATTAAATATAATAAGACATTTGTATTTTATTTAATGTTTCTTTGTTATTATGACACGCAATAAAATGCTAACAACATAAATAAGTTGTAATAATTGTACAAGAACTTCGACGTAGCTCGATGAGAACGTATCGCTTAGTTAGTTGGTTATCGCTTAGCGCGTGGACGGTTTCGACGTTTGACGAGATTTGAACCCTCAATCTCTGTTTGAATCTCGTTACATTCACATTTTTATTCTTTTTCTTAATAACTATTTTTCTTTCCTAGGTGTGGAATAACATTTTAAAAATGTTAAAAAAAAACACTTATATTAAAAATCAATCATCATACGTTTCACGCTGAATTCCGTACACAGCAAGATAGGCAAAGGGAACCTAGTGTTAAGACACTCCGTCTACCGTATTCTGGAGGCATTGCGTGTTGAGTGGCGGAATTCAACGTCGCGCTTTGCCTCTACACCAGAGCGAAAAAATGAAAATTTATAATTAAATATATACTTCAATCTACTCGAGAGGGAATCGAACTCACAACCAGTCCTTTTTACAGTCACACCTTCCGCCACTGCGCCACGACTGACCTCAACACTTATATTTATATGAAAAATTTATTATTATTTACAGGTAGCAACAAATACTGCTTAGATGTCAACTACGGAGGTGTTCTTATAATATGGGACAGGCTGTTCGGCACATTCCGCCCTGAAACTGATAAAATTGAAATAGTGTACGGCCTCATATACAATCAACCGTCCTTCAATCCTATGTATTTACAGGTAAGATGGAAATATATTTTTTATATTTTTGTTTAGTTTCACGCTGTATCCCGCATATGGCAGGGTAGGCAGAGGGAACCTGGGAATCTGTTCTCCTCTTTTTGAATTCTGGATACATTTTGTGTTGAGTGGCGAGACTCAACTTACTAAATATTTCATTTCTTCGAATGAGAATCGAATCCACAGCTTGTCACGTTAATAATCGCACGCCTTATATCCTTGCGCTGCCACTACTGGATCAAATTCTGCGCTAATTTTTATTTTATGTATAATTTTTTTTATGAGCATTTACATTAACTTTGGTATTTTAAAAATATAATGTTGTGTCAAATCTCGTTTTAAAGAAAATAGAAAATTAAAAAAAAACAGCTTCACGCTGTATCCCGCACACAGCAGGGTAGGCAGTGGGAACCTAGTGTTAAGGACACTCCATTCCCCACTTTCCGCCGAGTTCTGGTGGCATTGCGTATTGAGTGGCGGAACTCAACGCCGCGCTTTGCCTCGACACCAGAGCGAAGAAATTAAAATATAAATGTAAATAAATGTTTCATTTCCTCGAGTGGGGATCGAACCCACAACCAGTCGATTTAACAGTCACACTTTGTAACCCTGCCCCACAACTGGCCCCATATAACAATTGTATTTTTTCCTACAGGTATTCTACTCGAGATACGTAATAGAAAAATTCCGTCGCCTCCAAACATGGAGCGATAAAATGAAGGCAATTGTATGGGGACCCAGTTGGGAACCTGGCACGCCTAGGCTTGGCGAGGAGGACCTGAAAATAGATGTAAGTTATTTTAAATGGACCTCATATATTTAGAATTATATTTTATAGTGGGATCGTATCTTATCTATGATTTGAAAAATAATGATAATATGAATATTAAATGAAATAAATTTATTGGTGTAAGTTAATTATAATTATTATAATTAATTTCTGTGCTTTGGTATTACAAAGCGCGGCGTTAAATTCCACTTGACACGCAATATCTCAAATTGGGAGAAAATCAAATATTGGAATAACTTATAAATTAAATTCATATTATATTTAAATAGTCCAAACGATCGACGCCGAACTTAAATATTTTTTGACCATGTTATTCCACCTTTTTTAAGAAAACGTATTAAATTTGAGCACAGCGGGATTTGAACCCGCTTCTTTTAGGTGTTTATTGAAAACCAAATCAATCTCATTCGATTGCAGGTGGAGAATCGTGAAAAATACGACGTGTTCCTTCCAACCTGGTGCAATGTGTACGTGGTGTTGCATTACGCGGTTATACTGTACGGCTTCTTCGAGCTCGCCTCCAGATATATGGTAAAGGATATTTCTGTTAGTTATTTATTGGTGGCGGTTTTATTATAGAAATGGAAAAAAATGTTAATAGACATTTTTTTGTATACATCATACATCAGCTTCACGCTGTATCCCGCACACAGCAAGGTAGGCAGAGGGTTAAGACACTCCGTTCCGCACTTTCTGCCGAATTCTGGAGGCATTTCGTGTTGAGTGGCAGAACTCAACGTCGCGCTTAACCTCGACACCAGAGCGAAAAAATGGAAATATAAGTTTAAGTAAATATTTCATCTCCTCGAGTAGGGATCGAACCCACAAACAGTCGGTTTTACAGTTACACTTCGTGCCGCTGCGCCTTTTTTTGTATACTTGTACTTTTTAACCTAACCTACAATCTTGAAATTTGTACGGAACCCTCGGTGGGCGGGTCTGGTTGTATTTCTTTAGTCAGAGTAAAAAAGGTCATAACAATGTATAATATAAATTTGTATAATAATATTTAAAAAGACTTTTTTTGTTGATATCAACTTCTGTCCAAAAAAGTGTATATTTAACCGAAAAACATTTTTCAACCAATTTTCAATAATTTGTTTAAGACAATTATTAGAAGGTTCTTAGTTACAAACATTAATTATACAGTACAAAATTACACAAAGCATTTCGGAGTAAGAAAATTAAGAATATTGTTTTGCATACCAAATATTTACTTTTGGCCTCGTTTTCGTTTTAATTTTACGTTTCCACAGAAACAGTAAATTTTCTGTGATAAATTAATATTTTATGTATATTTGAAACATACATAATTAATAATTATATTGAGACCTTTTTGGCATCTGACTGTAAGCGATGGTTGTAATTTCGATATCCACTCACAGAATGATTTATTTTCATTTCCTTTGGTAAAAATACCGAGCGCGGCGTTAAGATCCGCCAACAGAAAGTGAGGAACGGAGCTTATTAACACTAGGTTCTCTCTGCCTACCATGCTAAATGAAGATATATGGCTATATATACAGGTTCGAAATTTTTAGACATACATACTAAAGCTAGAAAATAAATATCAGACTAGGAAAAGGGAATCTGGGAACCTAGTGTTAAAAACGCAGTATCCCATTAATTCACTTCCGTTCTCCCCTTTCTGCCGAATTATTGAAGCATTGCGTGTTCGCAAACAATATGTGTGTCTGAATGTAAAAGTGGCGGTTGTGGGTTCAAAAGATTGAATTATTTTCTATTTTTCCATTGGAAAGAATAAAAAATAATATTTCCTATTTTCATTTTAAGTTCAACTATTGAACAGAGTAGTTGACCACGCTTTACTCTCGTTATAGAGCGAGGATATGAAAAAAATAAATTATAGTTACTCTTGTGGGAATCGAACCCACAACCATCGCATTTACAGTCACACGTCTGTGCCCTCGAACTACGACCACCTCTAAAAAATATTCTAAAATATTTAAATTATATAGTATATATGTCTATTAGTAACAGCAAAACTAATTTAAAATATACTACTTCGTTATTATTTAAAAATCTCAGCACAAAAATATAATTTAAAAAAGCTCACGAAATTCAGATATCATTAAAAGTTTTTCGTTATTTCGATTCCGGTGTGAATATATAATTGAAGTTATAATTAATTTCATATAGTTCCGTAGAAAAAGTTCGTTCACATTGCGATGGGTTTTCAACGTCAGTAGTTTGTTCTATGAATAGTTGATATATTTTTCTATTGTCTACTTTTATTTATATATATTGAATTTCAAAATGAAATAAAAAAATATAAGAAAACGAAAAGAAAAGTCCTCTATGTCATATTCTATGTAGCTGAGATAACACTGACCGGAAGTACAGTACATTACTTAGAAACGATTAAAGTGATGTAATATAGTCTTGGGAAATATTTATAGCATAATTGAATAATCTTTGCCTAAATCATATAATACGAAGTAACGCTTTCTAAAATCTAGGATATGATTAAAATTGAGAAAAATCGAGAAAATCATTATTATATTTTTTCAAATATATGTGTTTAAAAATCACTCAAACCAAAATATATATTTTTTAAATAAAAAAAATAAAAAAAATAAGCTTCACGCTGTATCCCGCACACTGCAGGGTAGGCAGAGGGAACCTAGTGTTAAGACACTCCCTTCCCAGAACTCAACGCCGCGCTTGTCCTCGACACCAGAGCGAAGTGGAAATATAAATTTAAGTAAATATTTCATCTCCTCGAGTGGGGATTGAACCCACAACCAGTCACACTTTGTGCCCCTGCGCCACGACTGGTCTCTATTTCATTTATTATTTAAACAAATTGTATATTATTTCCAGGGCATGACACCGATTTCCGTCATCATTTTCGTAGTCTACGTCATCGCTTCCCTGACTATCATAGGAATGATATTCGATAATTCAAAATACGCACCTATGCTTGAAGTGCTAAGGTGTTCCGCGCTAGCCTTCCTCACACGAACACTCGCTACTAGTCCTAGTATAACTATTCTACAAATATTCTACGTTATATCAGCCATGTTCTGGTGTCTGCATACGTTGAAATTACTTGAGATTAAGAAGAAAGTGGAATAAGCCAAAGTTTGGTGTCTTTTACTGGTGGAAGCTCAGTTTTGAGAGCTTTTTTTATGATTGATTTCGTTTTGTTTAATTATTAAAAGTTTTATTGTTAGGCAGCTTTCTGTAAGTTTGCATTTAATTAGAGTATATTCAATTTGTGAGTAATTTTTGGATTTTTTTTGTTTCTTTTTTACAGAACTCATAAATCAGTATCAAAATCTTTCTTTACATTATTTTTATAGCGATTTCTTGAACATTTTGCCCAAATTATATTTGTATTATGTTTTTTTTTAGAATATGTATGATTGTATAAGTTCTGTTAACTGATACTATAGATACAATTTTCTATCAGTTTTCCATATAAAAGTACAAAAAATTTGTCTTCAAAAGTATCTTTCAGCCTTTTATGTTTATAGATAAAAATTCAACAAATAGATTTGTCACAAGTCACTAGTTTCTGTCTTCTTACAAAACAAGTACAATATAAAGTAATTTAAAAATTTTGTTAACTAATCTTAAATATTTAGTGTATCGCTCATTTGATGCAACAATCACGTAATATTTTTTTAAAGTTGATTTTTTATTGTATTAATGTATGTGAAAAGACAATTGTTAACCACTCTTGACTGAGTCTCCTGCAATTTAAAAAAAAAGTACAAATACGTCATTGTTGCACCAAATCACTGAAATTATATTACTGTTATAATACATTTAGTATATGAATGACTACAGAAGTATGTCTCAATAAAATTTAAGTGAAATATAGAAAATAGAGAGCTCTTTTCTTAGAAAGAGAGAGAGAGAGAGAGTAATTTAGAATAAAGTTTTCTTATTTCTCGCAAAAACAAATGTAAAGATAAAATAAATGTTAGATATGCTGAACAGGTCTCGAGATTTCACGATCTAGCACGCCAGTAATAGGTACTGTAGATTTAAGATTATTTAGTATTCAGAAGTGCCAAATGTCTCGTTTTATATAAAAAATATGTTGATTGTAATTCTAATTTACGATAATGTTACTGCCAAATATGTACATAATTAGCTATGTGAATAATGAATAATAAAAATGGTTACTTAAAATATTTGTAATGTTTTTTTATTTATTTTTTCCTGTGCTCTTTGAATTTTTAATTAGAGAAGTACTCAGACTTTGCTAATAACAAAAAAGATATTAAATGAACTTTAGCACAATCCAAATGGTTCTCCATTGAACTCATAAAGGTACTTATTTTTCAATCCTTTTAATATTTAATTAAAATATTAAATATTTTATTAACCCGAGTAGAAATCGAACACACAACCGTCCCGTTTACGGTCACACCCTCGTGACACTGAGCCACGACGGTTTTGCAGAGTGAAGCTAAAAAAAATAATTGGATTTGCCAAAATCTGATCGAATAAATGGTGGTAAAACAAACCTCTCAGTTTGCTAACTCAATTTCTTTAGTAATCTAATTGGTTAGTTCATTATATAAATCTTGCTACGTGATTTTCTTATAAAAAATTGAAGATTTGATTTACTTTCTTTGAAGTGGTTTTAATAATTTTAACTGTAGAGCTAAGCTATCTATCTCCATATACATAAAGTGTTATATATTAATGCAATATTTTTTATTTTATTATTTTGTACGTTAAAAGAAAAAAACGGAACCCTTATACGATTACTTTGTTGTCCGTGTGTCCATCCGTCTAGACCATTTATCTCGAGATCACGTTAGAGATAAGATCAAATATTTAGATCTAAGCTTCTTTGATGCACAAAAAAATTAAGCTTCACCGCGAAATCAGAACCTATAGGGTATTTCTTGTGGGCTCGAAGTGAGAATTTAACGCTTAAAAGCTTCACGCTGTATCCTTTGCGGAGTGTTCAGAGAGAAACGCCACGGTCTACATACTTAATAATAATAATAATAATAATAATAAACTCTTTATTGTACACCCAAAAAAGAAATAATATAATACAAATGTAAGAACATGTACAATAGGCGATACTTCTTTCGCTTCGTCCACTGTCATCAACCTCTCATACATGCTCTCCGTAGGTCCTCATATTTTTTACGTGTCCTTCCTTCAGTATCTTTGATACTGTATTTTCGAAGATCAACCTAGGTCTCCCACTAATTTTCTTACCGCTCATTTTTACATCATAAATCTTTGTTGCTATTATTTCCTCATTAATTCGTACAACGTGCCCCAAACAGCTGAGCACGGTTTTCTTTATTGACATTTCGATTTAATCAGCTAATTTGACTCCACATATCGCATCTCCACGGCATTCATTTTCTTGTACTATTCGTCTGTAATACCCACGTTTCGCTGCCGTATAACAGCGTCGATACCAACACTGCATTGTGTACGGCCTAATGTGTAGCTGTGATGACAATTCGCCGTCTCATTAATAAAGACAAGGCACTGTTAACCCGGTTTCTATCAGCAAAACTCCTTTCCGCTTAAATTTCTCAACTTTATTCAACCAAGTATTTCCCCTAGACCTACGAAATTTGGCAAGAAGTTAAAACTTGCTGTACAAATAAAGGATAAAATCCGAAAATGGAAATTTCATTTCATAAAGAAAAGGGTTCAAACGCAATCTTAAGTTTGTCAATCTTCATAAGTTATGCTTGGCGAGACTTACTCGCACTTGACCGGTTTTTTTAAATAAATTAAAATTAAATCAGTTTTCCGCTGTATCCCGCACACAGCAGGGTAGGCAGAGGGAACCTAGTGTTAAGACACTCGTTCCCCACTTTCCGCCAAGTTCTGGACGCATTGCGTGTTGAGTGGCGGAACTCAACGCCGCGCTTTGCCTCGACACTAGAGCGAAGAAATGAAAATATAAATGTAAATAAATATTTCTTTTCCTCGAGTGGGGACCGAACCCACAAGCAGTCGATTTTACAGCCACATTTTATGCCCCTGCGCCACGACTGGCCTCATTTTAAATAAATATTTATCAATATTTTTAAGAATAAGAAATACAATTGTGTATAACGTTCACATTCCAATGAAATGGAATCAAACACACAACCATCGTTTATAATCACACACTGCACTGCAACGGTTTTTTTTTCTATATTTAATAGGTAATTTTGCCTACGCACAACCTCATATGAATAATTAAAACGTTAAATACAAAGTTCGTGTAACGACTTTGAGAAATTATAACATATTTTAATTACGTCGAGACGCACCACAAAATTTCTTGAAATGTACTTAATTATTACTTTATGACGAAGTCAAGTCACTTTATATACTTAAATAATAAAATCAGCTTTCACGCTATATCCCGCACACTGCAGGGTAGGCAGAGGGAACCTAGTGTTAAGACACTCCATTCCCCACTTTCTGCCGAATTCTGGAGGCATTGCATGTTGAGTGGCAGAACTCAACGCTGCGCTTGTCCTCGACACCAGAGCGAAAAAATGGAAATATAAATTTAAGTAAATATTTCATCTCCTCGAGTGGGGACCGAACCCACACTCGTTGGTTTTACAGTCACACTTTGTGCCACTGCGCCACGACTGGCCTAAACTTAATTAATAATAGTAAACAATTCGTGAAAGGTTGTCCTTTAGGGCGACAGAAACTTTAGTAAAGCGCATGATGCTCATTAGCTTTTCATTTTGAAGCTTCATAAAGTTTTAGCTTATTTATATTAGGTATATCTTGCGTTATAGCATTTTTTTATATATTCCACCTACACTTGGGAGGACAAAAGCAGCTAAAGCATAAGCACATGATATATTTATTCCATTGCTTATGAAAAAAACGCGCAATTTTTAAGACATTCTTATTGATTATCGGAACTCAACGCCGCGTGAAGTCGTTTTACCAGAGCGAAGAAATTAATATAATTAAATCCTGAGAACTGTATCAATTCAAATCGAATTCGCCATCATTGCGTTTCCAGTCACACAATATGCCACTGCGCCATGACGGCGTTTTTTACTTAAGACATTAATAGATTTAGGTCTGATACAAGGAAAGTCGAACAGAATATGTATGTTACCACTGTTCAGTCCGAAGTAGAGATGGATTTATAATACGAGACGTTAACTTTAGTGAAATTCTATCTTTTTTCCTTAAGATTTTTAAGTATTCCAAAAGTATTATATAATTATTAATTCCCAGAAAGTGGTATAAATCTGTTACTATGGCTTGCACAATCAAACACACCACGATGGCGCCTGAAAGCAAAGTTTTATTTCAAAATAGCTAAAGGCAACAACTTTAGAATTCGGCGCAAAATGGGAAATAGAAATGTTTTAAAGGAAACAGAGTGTTATAACATTAGGTTCCCAGATTCCCTCTGCCTACTCTGCTATGTGTGGAATACAGCGTAAAGATAAAAGAACTCTAGGCAACAAGCAAAATAATTTTATATTGTTACTATGTAATCCAATTTGCTGCTCCCACCAAATAATGAAAGAACGGGCCAGTCTTTAAATATAATAAAATAAAATTACCCAAGAAATATTGCGAGCTAGTTAAAACACGAGAGCAAACGCTATGGTGTAAAATTTAATTATGCGCGGTCGAAACACATTTTGGTAACATTATAAACTCAATTACATAATTTACTTTGAAATATGTATTTTATATAATTTTCATTAGAGGCCAGTCGTGGCGCAGCGGCACAAAGTGTGACTGTAAAACCGACTGGTTGTGGGTTCGATCCCCACTCGAGGAGATGAAATGTTTACTTAAATTTATATTTCCATTTCTTCGCTCTGGTGTCGAGTTCTGCCACTTAACACGTAATGCCACCACAATTCAGCAGTAATTGTGGAACGGAATGTCTTACACTAGGTTCCCTTTGCCCACCCTGCTGTGTGCGGGATACAGCGTGAAGCTGATTTATTTATTTTATATAATTTTCATACTTTTGGTCATCGTAACGTGGTTTGTTTATTTTAGTTCTTTTTTTCTATTTTGTAATTAACATTAGCTATCGAACATTTATCTCCAAATGTGTAAAACCCTTGACCACATGAGCAAATTAATATTAATAAAAAATATATTAGGCACTATAACTATGAAAGTGAAGAATTAAATGTGGCCGTCGTGGCAGAGGGGCAATTTTCAACGCGCCGGTTGTGGATTCTGTTCTCGCTTTGGTAACGAGGCAAAGCGGAGAACGAATGTGTCTTAACTACTTAAGTAGTATCTCATGGGAGTTAACCATATAATGTTGTCTTTAATGTGAATCATTTATATTTATAATATGTAACATTTATAAGACTTTTAAGATTTTTTTTGTTATGACACTCCATTTATATCGGCAAATTCGGAAGGCATTGCGTGTTGAGTGGCGGAACTCACCGCCGCACTTTGCCTCGACACCAGAGCGAAGAAATTAAAATATTAAATATTTCATTTTCTCGAGTAGAAATCGAACCTACAACCTGTTGTGCTTACAGTCATACCTTATGCTTCTGCGCCACTGCTGGCCTCATATTTTTGAGATCTTTTTATTAATTGCCACACAATTTTAATTTTTATCATTTTTTTATATTTATTCCCTTGTATCACGAAATTCATTGTTATGCAAAGATTTTTATTATAGGCTGTGGGTATTATAGAAAACCCAGCAGTATCTTACACAGGGTCGACTTCAAGATTTAATAACATTTGATTTATGTTCGTGGATAGAAGATTCGATAAATTTTGGCTGACGAAGTCAGTATCATAATACAGATAATATTTTAGTAAGTTGTATTTTTTGTACTTGAATTTGTGTAAAATATGTATATATTTTAAATATATCTTATATTATTAAGCTGAAGTCGCCTAAATTCATTTGAATATCATGTTATGAACTTCAATATTTTTCCATATTCAAAGAGTGTATGTACTCGTATATTACTTGCTTATTTATTTATTTATTTATATATACTTTATTGCACAAATTACAAAAAGAAAAATGTACAAAAGGCGGGCTTAACGCTAAATAGCATTCTCTACCAGCCAACCTTGTCATGTGTGAGAATAAGTCTGTAGGTGTGCAGAAGTAAAATATACCTACATATACATACATTAATATCCTATAAATACATAATTATACATGTAATATACTATATAATAAAAAAAAATAT
>JAATLQ010032453.1:0-14240 GCA_013421005.1 Heliconius erato x Heliconius himera
ACAAAGCAATTGGTGAAATTTCCAAGTAAATCGGTTCAGTACTTTCAGAGAAAAATGCGGACAACAATATGTCGACAGACAGACAGACAGACAGACAGACAGACAGACAGACAGACAAGAAATTCAAAAAAAATCTTTTTGCTTTCTATTAGTCTTTTTAAGTGTCCCTCTATCCATTTCAGTCAAAATAACTAAATGTACAGACAAAATATTTTTACTGTCTTATTATATATAGAGATTATACTGGTAACAGTTTTATGAACAAAAAAATATTTAAATGTAATAAAACGTTTATTCGAGTAATTTGCATTATTTTTCATATGCCGATGTAATTTTAGCTTCACGCTGTATCCCGCATAGTGCGACACCCTTCCGTTCGCCATTTTCCCGCCGAATTCTGGCAGTACTGCGTGTTGATTAAGCAGAACTCAACGCCAAACTTTACCTAAACACTAGAGTGAAGAAATCAAAGTATAAAATAAATTATTTCTTTGAGTGAGAATTGAACCCACAACCAATCGCTTTACAATCACACGCTTGTATCGACTGACCTAAATGTAATTAGACGAAAATATATTAAGTAATATTTTATGTACAAATAAATTGTCTTAGACATTTCACAAACTCTTAAGACAAACATGCCCAAGAGAGTTGTAAGTTTGTCACTCACAAACAGTATAATATGATTTATAAGTTTTGTTCATATACTCGTGTTCTTTAGCAAATTCATATAAACATGTTGCTTTGTGAAATTGTCTCATGGCTTTTATGTAAAATCTAATTGTTAGTACTAATTATAATAAATAATAATAATAATCAGTTTCACGCTGTATCCCGCACACAGCTGGGAAGGCAGAGGGAACTTAGTGTTAAGACACTCCGTTCCCCACTTTCCGCCGAATTCTGGAGGCATTGCGTGTTGAGTGGCGGAACTCAACGCTGCGCTTTGCCTCGACACCAGAGCGAAGAATTGAAAATATAAATGTAAATAAATATTTAATTTATACTAATTATAATAGTTTTGTAATAGTTTTATTTTAAATTATAATAGTTTTATTTTAAAGCAAATGAGATTACTGTTTTAGAAGATTGTCGTTTGTGAATTTAAATATAATGTATTCTTATCTTTTTTTTAATGGAAAAGACAAGGCAAGCGCATTTTTTTGCATTTTTTAGCTTCACGCTGTATATCACTCATAGCAGTGGATAGTGTTAAGATATTCCATTCCCCACCTTCCGCTGAATTTTCGAGGCGATACATATTGAGTTGCGGAACTTAACACCGCGCTTAGCCTTGTAAAGCGTAGTTCGCTCTAATAGAGTGTAAAAATGAAAATATTAGCAATTAATAATCCATTTCCCCGATAGAAATCGTTTGTATTATAGGTTTCATATATAGATAGATATAATATGTAATAGTTTTAAGCCCATCCCATTAAATATTCGAATGGAAGAGCTTTAGCCAAGCTTTTAATGCAAAGGGATTCAAACTGCTAAACTGTTTTGAGCTCATAATATGATGGTAAGAATCCTGAATGAGGTAATAAACCTTTTTTCTTGTTAATTATGCTTAAGAACATTATAACTTATCTTTTAATTTTCACGCTGTTCCCCTTACACGTCAAGATAGGGAGAGTTCCCTCTCCCTATCCTGACGTGTAAGGGTCCCTAGTGTCCCTAGTGTAAAAACACTCTGTTTTCCCATTTTTCGCCGTATTTTGGGGACAGTCCGTGTTAGGTGTTGGAACTTACTGTCGCACTTTGCACCAAAAATAAATAATTGCATGCTGCACATGCTCCACGACTGCTTTCAATTGTAGGCATTATAATTTATGATATAATTTTATATATATATATATATATATATATATATATATATATATATATATATATATATATATATATATATATATATGTATGTATATATATAATTATTATCTTTTGTGAACCTACAGGTATGAAATTTGGCTGTAAGTGAGAACTCACAGTAAAAATAATCGAAAAATTACGAAAAATGAAAATTTAAAGGTATTTCATGGAAAAAATCATTACAAACTATATTTGTAGTTCAGCTCAAACAAAATGAGTGTTTATGTCAGCAAATTTAAGTTGGCAACTTTCCTAAAATTGGTACGGACCACACGGTGGGCGAGTCCGACTCGCACTTGACCAGTTTTTAACTACAGTAACAAATGTTTCATAAATTGAAGATTGAATAGTTCATAAATATCCGAAGCTATCCCTCCTAATGAAGTAAAGTAATTGTCACAAATTCTATATACAGTAGAAGCAATCTAAAATGTATAAATGCCCTTTATAGATCGATTTTAAGTGATTTTCCAGTACGTTGGAGTGCAAACTCATAACAATGAAGACTTGGACGCCCTACATAGTGCAGACTCATGGTAAGCGGGGCGCGCTCGCAATTTCCACGGCATATATTCGTAACGGAACGGAAACGAGGTCGAAATAGGTACATATTTCAATTTTTAAGTGAGGTCAACATTGAATTTAACTTACGTTGACTAGTGAGTAGGACATGTGTTGTCATATATTATTTTGAATAAGTGTATACATATATTATTTTTAATTCGTTTGAAGTTTTTAAATGAAAAATATCGCAAATGCAAAGGCTGCACGTCGCTATTCGTGTTGACTCGAAAACACCGTAACGTAGGCTATTGCCATGTAAGATACATGGTAATGATGATGAAGATGGTAGTTTCACTTGATGGTGGATGAAGCTTGTATGTACTATGCGGTTAGAACATTCGGCGACAGATTCCATGTCAAGCATTTGGAGTTTCCCTGGATACTCCCAATAATAAATGCGGTAGAGAATGCACAAGATGTCTCTGTGCAAAGCCAAAGTAACCTGGTACTGCTCTGGATGTGAAGTCAGCAGAAGGTCCAATAAGGAAGCATAGTGTCAACCAATTGTGACAAGTACATTTTCCATAACAGGGTCGAATGGGGTGGTGGGGGGGCAGGCCGCATCCGTTGGGCGCGACCCTAGCCAATCGGCATTATTAACAAGTATATATAAAATCGCTAAGTATCACTATTTCAGCGGAGAGGGTAGGGGATCTGTGACAGAATATCGACAATAATATATTCATCAGTCGATCTGTTTCTGCGTTGACATTATAGAATCAGTACAGGCATGCGTAGAATCGAACACGATCGACTGAATCAACAAAAGGCCAGAGAGGTCCTGTTTGACATTTCAAATTGTCAAGCCGACGGAAACACCAGTCTTCTCTTACAAAAACAGCGACCCTGGTATAATGCATAAAAGTATATAATATTGGCTTTGTTGCCCAATCGGAGAATCTGAGTCTACCTCAAAAATAACGAAGCCAGTTGTACTGTCTCCAAATGATGATGGACGGCTCCAGCTTAGAATGTACCCTTATTGTTACAGAAATCCACGTTAAGCGTGGTAGGAGCTGTCGTGAAGAGAATCTCTCCAGAATTCGACAGGTGGCCTGTATTTTTGGACACAGAGAGGAATACTCAACACTGGAGGTGCTGGTACCCTTTCTCTCTCAGTTCTACTGTCATATTCATATATATATAGGTAGTGATTGAGAGTGGGCTCAGGAGCACGATAGCACCTAACGAGAAACGCAGTGGCAAAAATCCTGAGGGTGGTCATAATCCGATCGAGTCTGCCCATACGCTGGTGCTATTGCTTGCAAAGAGACGTTAACACTCGTACTTTAGACGCCTCTTACTACGACACCACCATCCAGAGTGATTCTATTCTTAGCCCGAATAACTCAGCAAAATATTCTAAATGTTAAGGATTCAGGAACTTGTATTTCAAGAATTTTAAATTTTATAATTTTTATTTAAATTTCTTCAAAGCAACCTAGAGGAAATAAATTCTAGAATTTATAATATTAAACACTTTATTATCAGATTGAGCTTCTTGAAAAAAGCTATATTGAAAGCTTGTCGCCTGCATCTCGTCGCTTTTGTTCCAAGAATATTAAAAAATATTTTTCTATAAAATGTTATTTCTGTTAACTTTTCTTTACAAAGTAGATAGTTTAATATCAATCAATCAGCTTCACGCTGTATCCCGCACACAGCAGGGTAGGCAGAGGGAACCTAGCCTTAAGACACTTCGTTCCCCACTTTCTGCCGAATTCTGGAGGCATTGCGTGTTGAGTGGCAGAACTCAACGCCGCGCTTAGCCTCGACACCAGAGCGAAGAAAATGGAAATATAAATTTAAGTAAATATTTCATCTCCTCGAGTGGGGATCGAACCCACAACCAGTCGGTTTTACAGTCACACCTTGTGCCGCTGCGCCACGACTGGCCTCTGGCTGGCCACGACTGGATAGTTTAATATTTATACCTTAAAACGACAACAATGTAAACTAAATCTAAAAAAGATTATTTGGTACATTATTAAAATAAAATTGTGCTTAAGTTTGATAAAATTGAAGCTAGGTAGAGGTATACTAAACAAATAACAACGTTTTAAAGTTTCAAATTAGCATTCACATAGCCTTTTCTGATGCAGTACGATGTAAAAAGAATCATTATGTTAATTTTAGTCAAAGTTTGCAACATTATGGAGCTCTTTGAAAATTTCGCTGACAAATTTTACATGGCTTCACGAGTTTCGGATATGTGTCGGTTCACGGTGCCCGAGCATTGGGGTGAGACGATGAAGGCTCAGAGTCGCCATAGTTTATTATACATATCTTTCTATTAGTATTATTGATTTCTTTTAAAATATATAATTTGTTAATTTATTTATTATAAATATTATTAATATGAGAGAAACATGTTAAACTGCTAGTGCCAATAAAATATACTACTATGCTTATCCTAGCACCAATTCATTATTTAACAAAAGCAGAACAGTCGTGGCGCAGTGGCACAAAGTGTGACTGTAAAACCGACTGGTTGTGGGTTCGATCCCCACTCGAGGATATTAAATATTTACTTAAATTTATATTTCGATTTCTCCGCTCTGGTGTCGTGTTAAGCTGCTAGTGCCAATAAAATATACTACTATGCTTATCCTAGCACCAATTCATTATTTAACAAAAACAGAACAGTCGTGGCGCAGTGGCACAAAGTGTGTCTGTAAAACCGACTGGTTGTGGGTTCGATCCCCACTCGAGGATATTAAATATTTACTAAAATTTATATTTCCATTTCTCCGCTCTGCTGTCGAGGCAAAGCGCGGCGTTGAGTTCTGCCACTCAACACGAAATGCCACCAGAATTCGGCAGAAGGTGGGGAACGAAGTGTCTTAACACGAGGTTCTCTCTGCCTACCCTGCTGTGTGCGGGATACAGCGTGAAGCTGATAAAAAAGAAACATTCTATAATTATGGTTAAAACAAAAAAAAATATTCATTAAATTAAACTTTCATTTGAACTGTTAAATAAAATTGATTTTACTAATAAAATCAATGTAATCAAATTGAATGCACTACTTCTTTCTAATATTAAAGGGCTGCTTCAATACATTTGTATGTGTTATAAATTAAATTTTCAAAAATTTCATAGATATATTTAATTAAGTAGTTGAACTTAATTACACTAATTGCATATGTATGCAGAGTCGAGTCTGTAGCCGCAAATAGTTCTGAATCATACTCGTATAACCGACGCAGAGCAAACTTACACAGAATTTATAAAATTCTGGTTATAGTTATATGATAATTCTTGTTTGTTTTACATTTACTAATAGAAATTGAAATTTTTATGTAGTTAGCTTTATATTAAAGTTGGTTCGGTTAATACAAACTAGAATTGTAGGTATTTTACCGCGACGATATGGCTGAAATGTATAAATTTATAACATACATTATTAATATTAGCGGCGTTGAGTTCCGCAACTTAACACACCATGTCTCGTAAATTCGTGGACCACGCAGTGTATTAACACTAACTACCCTCTACTACCTTGCTGGGACGTGGGATACAGCGTGAAGCTGAAAAAAATACTGATATTAAATATATTCATTAATCATATTCTTATATATTTGTAAGTTTATAAAGATGACAAATCCAATTGTAGGGGGCAGTAGTCAAATAATCATGGTAATAATGCTATGGAAGATACAAACTAAATTGGTTAAATAATAGGAGAAAGGAGGAAAATTTGAAAGTTTTTTTTAAACGTTGTCCTGGAAATTGAAATCTCTTCTTGTAAATCTATTTTACCTTCAAAGTACTTTGTTAGACAGCGTTTAGTATGCAGTTGTCGAGATTTGGAGTTCAGCCAGCTCTTAGTACAAATAAATGCTCAGTAAATTGTTTAGCAGAACTTTGGAATACACTTAGATTTAGATAAAAAAATTGTAGTCTGTGTTTAATTAAAGTTAAAATATTATAATGAAAATAATACAAAAAATAACACCAAATAATGATTAATATAAACTGCACATATGAAATAAGTAAGGTACTCAAGGAAATAATTTATAGGAAATGTTTTTTTGAGATGACGAACACAGGTGTGTGAAAGTAACGTGAGGGTTGTGGGTTCCATTTCCACCCGGGGGAATAACTTACTATTTATTGATATTTTCATTTTTTTGTTCTGGAGGCAAGGCAAACCGCGGCGTTAAGTTCCGCTACTCAACACGCAATGCCTTCAAAATGCGGTGAAAAACTGGTACTGAGTGCCTTAACTCTAGGCTCCCTCTGTCTATACAATATAAAACTAAAAAAATATACATTCAAATTTTATTTGTTCATTTTCATAATAGCTTTATTTTTGCTTAGTTATAAGCCAAAAAATCGGTGGAAGTGCAAAGAAAGTTTTACTTTCAAATTGCTTCCAGCACAATTCGGCACCTACGAGATTACTTTAAACTTAGTTTAAAAATTACTTGACTTGGTTTAATTTGTCAACAAAATGTGATTAAAATGTGCGGTGAAAAGATAAATACAATTTGCAAGAAACTTGGAAACAAAAAGATAAAGCGTACGACTGTAAATGCGTCAAGTTGTGGGTTCGATTCCCATTCCATAAAATAAAATATTTAAAATTTTTATTTTTTCGCTCTGGTATCGATGGAAAGCGCGGTGTTGAAATCCGTCACTCAGCATGCAATCCCTCGACCGGAGAATCTTAATATTATGCTTCCTCTGTCATATGCTATAAATTATCATATATACGTTTTCCACACTTAAATATATTTTTCGTAACAATAAATTATCTCAAATCATTTACTTTTGTCTGCCAAACAGATAAATGTGTGTAAATATAAAATCAATCAATGAATCCTGTGGAGAACGGAAATGTATTGATGAGAACAAAGTGTCTTGACACTAGGTTCCTAAGCCCCCTCTTAAGCCTACTTCCCTAAAATCAATTAGCTTCCTGCTGTACCCCGCACGAAGTAGGGTAGGCTGAGGGACCCTAGTGTTAAGACACGCCGCTCCCCACATAAATATGAAATGGCAGGTAAAATGCATAAGTCGTATTCCTACCTATTAATTTAACAAACGTATTTAGCGTCTGAAAATGAATTAATAATATTTATTTTGTTAGTTACTACTTGTAACTTAAGTATATTATATTAGTAGGCTCTCTTCATTATGTCCAAGAAAAAATACAAAAAAACATTTTATTTTTATTTAAGGAGAGTTAGCGTTTTTTAACAAAAACAAACCAACTTCAAACAACGAACTAAAAAGTAAAAACTATTTTTACATAAAGTAATAATAATAATAATAATAATATAATACTTTATTGCACAAATAAGAACACGAATAAAATATAGTACATTATAGCAACGATTAACAAGTGTGCAATGGCGGCCTTATCACTAAAAGCGATCTCTTACAGGCAACCAAAAGAAAAGGTAAGGATTAAGTTTATAAAGGAAGCAGAAAGGTGCAAAAAGTACCAATATATAGTGAATACGAAATTGTTTTAAGCATATATACATACTACATACATAAATACATACATACATGCATACATACATACATACATACATACATATATACATACATACATACAACAGTTAAAAATAAATACATATACATTTATAATATTGTCCTTTTATGAATTAAGTTTAAGATAGTACTGTTTAAGACGTCTTTTAAATATCCCAATCGACTTACTATTCAAAGTACTACGTACTTTGAATTTCTTAAAAAAATAATCGATTAAAAATAGTGCATTTTATGCACCTTATTTGCCTAATTGACTAAACTGCCAAAGTAACCACTACCTAAAGTCCATAGTCTATGTCCACAGGAACTGTCAGGTTTTATAACATAGCGAAGGTCTGGTTTGGTCTGGCTCTCGGGCTATTATTAAATAGCTACCAAACAACACATTGTCATAATTTTTTTTATTTAGGTTATTTATAATTAAAATATTTGTACCTGAACGAAAACAATTCAATATATTAAGCGATTATGAGAATTTTTCTCTTACAAAAAGGAATCTTCATTATGCCGAAAACGAAATATAGGTGGGATAAAAAGATATCACGCTTAATTTTCCGCTATCTTATTTCCTGAGTTTTGTTCATATTTTTAAAGTAATATTTCAATATTTTGCATATTAAGATAATTTTTATAGCTAGTTTAAGTAATTATATTTTAATTAAAAATGTTTGAAATAGTTAAACGTATACTTAAACAAATAATTTAATTCTCGCTTAGTTTATAAGTAGGACCACCTATATATGTATATATAGGTTTACGTTTTATGAATAAATTCAAGATATATATATATATTAAAATATTTTTTATTACATTACATACTGTTGTTTATTAAATGAGGTCTAAAAAAATATTTTTGATTTATCTATTTTAACTGTTTTTTTTTAATTACTGTGTATCAATTATCATATAATACATATCACATATAAGACATATATGTACATATTCTCTTTTATTTCTTTTTTATTTTTATTACCTTCACGCTGTATGCCACGCATAGCAGTGAAATGAGAAAAAATCGAGGAAAACAGCTTTAGGACGCTCCTTCAATACTTCAGTCTTATTTCTTTTATATTTATTTGATGTAAAATGATTATAATACCAATAGTTATAGTCAAAATTAATATAATTTAATAAGAGTTAGTATTATTATTTATTTATTTATCGATGAGAGTACTAAGTAAGAAACTAAGTAAGTGCTTGTAAAACACATTATATATAGTACAAATAATAATATCATTTATTTGATGTAAAATGATTATAATACGAATAGTTATAGTAAAATTTGATGTAATTTAATAAGAATTAATATTATTATTTATTTATCGACGAGAGTACTAAGTAAGAAACTAAGTAAGTGCTTGTAAAACACATTATATATAGTACAAATAATAATATCATTTATTTGATGTAAAATGATTATAATACGAATAGTTATAGTAAAATTTGATGTAATTTAATAAGAATTAATATTATTTTTTTATTTATCGACGAGAGTACTAAGTAAGAAACTAAGTAAGTGCTTGTAAAACACATTATATATAGTACTAATAACAATATCATTTTCTATGAAGGGCCGCCCGAGGAAAGCTTTTACGAGAAACAAAATGGCTGGGCGAGTTCGTTAAATTTAATATTTAATTTATTCGGCCGTTTGTCTTTTGCGTCGGACTGTGATAAAACAGGGGCTGGTAACAACAGTAATTGGAAAATATTTTAGATTTTTTTATGTATCTTTTAACATTTTTTTTTAACGTCTCACTTTATTTGTGTTTAAACATTGTTAACCTCAAAATTTATATGTTCATAATGTTATACACGTTCATAATATACGTAAAACTTTAAAAAAAAAAACAAAAATCAAATTAGCTTCACGCTGTATCCCGCACATAGCGGGAAAGGCAGAAGATACCTAGTGTTAAGACACTCCATTTCCCACTTTTCGAAGTATTCTGGAGATTGTGTGCTGAGTGGCGCAACTCAACGCCGCCTTTGCCTCGACACCAGAGCGAAGAAATTAAAATAAATAAAAAAAATAAATTTAAGTAAATATTTCATTTCCTCGAGTGGGGATCGAACCCACAAGCAGTCGCGTTTACGCCTGTAAACGCGACTGGTTGTTTACACATTGTGTCTCTGCGTACGTAAATTTTGTTTAAAATATAATGATAAATTAATTCATTACGTAGGTTAGCTTCGCGCTGTATCTGCTCTTGCTCTTGGCTGTGGTGTCGAGGCAAAGAGCGCTGTTAAGTTCCGCTACTCATCACGCAATGCCTCTAAAATTCGGCGGAAAGTGGGGAATTCCGCACACAGCATGGTAGGCAGAGGGAACCTAGTGTTAAGACACTCCGTTCCCCACTTTCTGCCGAATTTTGGAGGCATTGCGTGTTGAGTGGCAGAACTCAACGCCGCGCTTAGCCTCGACACCAGAGCGAAGAAATGGAAATATAAATTTAAGTAAATAGTACATCTCCTCGAGTGGGGATCGAACCCACAATCAGTCGGTTTTACAGTAACACTTCGTACCACTGCGCCACGATTGGCCTCAACTCAACTCATTATGTAGGTCTTTACTAATTATAGCATTTTGTAGCTCCATGCTGTCGCCCGCACATAGCAAGTTAGGCAGAGGGAACCTAGTGTAAAAGTTTTTATATGTATTCCATCAATATTTTTTCTTTTTTTAAATAAAGCTTTTTTTTTATATTTGGAACTTTAACGAACTAAATGTCATATTTTTATACAAATTTTTCACTCCATATAACATACTTTACCTACTACGTTATTTTCACGGAAACCAATAGTTAAATACTGTACTATTAGCATCAAAATTCAAATAACGCAATTATCTTTTGATTAATTGACCGATTCATTAACTTTCATTTGAAGCTAGCATTATATATAGGCCAGAATTAACAAAAACAGTCACTGTCATAGACATATTCCCTAATATAGACATTATTGTTCTAAAACTTCCTGCGTGTCTATGGTGCTTTAACTACTAATATATTAAATTTTCTATTAGTATGTTATTACCAATCAGAAAACCAATTAAATATATTTAAATATGATTACGATTATTAGTAGTGGTGCAGTGGCACAAAGTGTGACTGTATATTGACTGGTTGTGGGTTCGATCCCCACTCGAGGAGATGAAATATTTACTTAAATTTATATTTCCATTTCTTCGCTCTGGTGTCAAGGCAAAGCACGGCGTTGAGTTCTGCCACTCAACACACAGTGTCTCTAGAATTCGGCAGAAAGTGAACGGAGTGTCTTAACACTAGTTTCATTCTGGCTACCCTGCTGTGTGTGGGATACAGCGTGAAGCTGATTTGATTGGATTTTGATTTATGATTATACATTTTTATTTTAGCTTCACGCTGTATCCCGCATGTAGCAGGGTAGGTAGGGGCATTCTAGTGTTACAATTTTTAAATAAGACTTTACCGCAGAATTTGGGAGAAATTAAATTATTAAATATAGGGAAAAGGTTGTAATGTTGTGGTCTACTATGAAAAGTAAAAGGCCAGTCGCAGTCGCACAAAGTGCGACTGTAAAATCGACTGGGGGCGGGTTCGATCCCCACTCGAAGACATGAAATATTTATTTACATTTATATTTTCATTTCTTCGCTCTGGTGTCAAGGCAAAGCGCGGCTTTGAGTTCTGCCACTCAACCTGCAGAACTCGGCAGAAAGTGGGGAACGGAATTTCTTAACACTAGGTTCTCTTTGCATACCCTGCTGTGTACGGGATACAACGTGAAGCTGATTTTTCCCTTTTAAGGAATACTTTTTATTAATTAAAAAGAATACAAATCTAAATAATATATCACTGATTTTAATATTTATTTATCTATGTATTATTTACTATAGATTAAAAAAATGCTACGGAGTATTAAAAAATATGTATATTCCGAATAAACGCAAATTTACCAATTTGAAATCAAGTGAAAGCTCTATGGCACCCTGGGGGCTAAATTAAATGTAATGAACTTATTGACAAATACTGCAAGTTTATTTCGGCTGCACAGCCAGTGTGAGTCTATAAGATATAGATCTGGCTTCTGCTTTTATGATTTTCTCCTGATAGCAAAGATTCGCATTTTTTTTAGGCATCTTAACATAATTAAAAATATGGTATTTGACCAAATTTGTATGTTATATGCAAGCAATATGAGGGGTTAAAAATACCAGTATCATGTAATCTATTAATAAACCTCAATGCATATAAAACATAGAATTTTATACATATTTACTCAAAAATCTAACAACTATAATAAAACAAAATGTCAAACTCTCTGTATCTATAGCTTCATATTTACAAAAAATGACTATATGCATACGGAAATGCCCTAGCTTCTCTCATCATCTTTTTGTATAATTTTAATATTGTCTTGTTTTTTTATTAATGTTTTTTTTTTAAGTTTCGCTGGATAGAGCGATTTTAATAACAAATATCAAAGGGAGCCACGATACCTGAATAGGCCATAATACCACTTTTTAATAAATTTCATTTCCTCGAGTAGGAACAGAATCCCGAACCTGCCGCGTTTAAAATCACACGCTTTGGCCCCTGCACCATGACTGGCATCATACAGCTGTTCTATGTTAATAGCCAGTCTAAATGAATTCTATAATAATTCATTCTTATATATAAATCGCATACTACGACTTACCACTATTCGCTAAAAGCTTTGAGTGCATTTTCAATGTAAAAAGCAAAAATACACGGTTATTGTAAGCTGGTTCTCGTGCAATTTAACAAGCACGAAGCCATTACCAGATGATGCTTTGTGAGGTCACTATAATACATATCAGTCAGGAGTGTTGCTGTATTGAGTACGGTTAAAATGAGTTGTTATTTATCACGCAATATATAACTTTAAGCATAATTTTTCATTGTGAAATTGATTGAACCTTTTCGTAATTTATGTATGAAGGTATACATTGTTTCTTTAGCTTCACTCTGTATCTCGCATTTGGCAGGCAGAAGGAGACTAGTGTTAAGAAACTCCGCTACCCACTTTCTGTGAGAGCTGGAGATATTGCGTGTTGATTTACTTGGAACTTAACGCCGCGCTTTGCCTTGACATCAGAGCAAAGAAAATAATAATATTAAACATTTCATTTTCTCGATTGGAAGTCGAACCCACAACCTGTCGCGTTTACAATCATACGCTTCCGCCCCAGCGCCACGACTGGCTTCAGTACAAATGTCTTTTTGTATTTCTTTATTAAAAAAAGTGACTTGACCAGAGGTACAATCATTTACTAGTATGCTTCAAATGCAATGTTATTCCTTATATGAGATTGAACCTTAAGACAATTAAAAAAAAGTTTATTAAACTAGTAAAATCAAAAGCATGCTTTCTGGAAAATAAGGTTTATATATAGGAAATTTATAAATAGGAAATCTTTACGCTTTTCAGTTTTCTCTTTTCTTGTTCTCTTCTGCTTTTCTTTTGCTTCTACAACAATTAAGTTGCTTCCAGCGAGATCAAAAATATCTACTCGTACATTGTAAATATTTTTGTCTTTATGCTTCATATTGTATCATTGCGTATTGTACTACCAACCAGAACGAAGAAATGAAAATATTAAACTCTTCATTCTTCTGAACGGGTATTAATCCCAAAACAGTCTCATTAAAAGTCACAAGCTTGTACTACTGCGCCACGAAAGCTTCAATAAATATTTATATATGTAAATATATTTATATAAGTAAACTAGCGACCCGCTCGCGGCTTCGCCCGCTTTAACTACTGAATTATTCATGTAGTGTACCTATGTTTGCAAAACACTTAAGATTACTAATGTGAAAATTATTTAAACCTTAATGCAACCCGCATTTTCGTAGTTCCAATAAGGATGTTCCAATTGTTTAAAAAAACAC
This sequence comes from Heliconius erato x Heliconius himera, assembly GCA_013421005.1. NCBI lineage: Eukaryota > Metazoa > Arthropoda > Insecta > Lepidoptera > Nymphalidae > Heliconius > Heliconius erato x Heliconius himera. Next base: position 13,836 of record JAATLQ010032453.1, read on the forward strand.
ACTTAAACAAATGACACAAACAACAGGAAACTTTAACGAAAGGAATTATAAACAACAGACTACCTACTATTCTCTTACCCAAAAATACTTAAACGAAAGATGTAACCAACTATGTCGCGTTGAAATACATTATAATTATTGGATAACTCCAAAATACGTGCAATCGCTTCTAAATCAACTTTGCTATAGAGCCAGGCGCAGAATTGAAGCATTCTCTCGTCCATCTCCGTAGTAGCTCCGAACGACATCTGGGCGTTGGCACAGTATAAAATTGGAAGGATTATCAAACGCCATCTAGGCGGTCAACTCAGCCAGGAGAGACCCTCGGTTTCCTGAGGGACGCCCTTCTTAAACGACCAAGGTTCAATGCAAGGCTCATGAGTCGGCTTTGGAGGAGAATAGAAA
>JAATLQ010032455.1:0-14247 GCA_013421005.1 Heliconius erato x Heliconius himera
ATAACTGAACTAATTTTTATTTGACTTTCAGTGATCGATTTTACTGATTTACCCGGGAATAATATTTTTACTCGTTTTCCTTGCGCGCGTACATAGATACTATATGAAATGACTAAAGTTCTTTCTACATTAAATATGATAAATTTTGCGAGCAATATCTAATAAAATCCCAAAAAACTAAAACCACAATTTATTAAGTGTATAACAACTGTATAGATAACCATCCAACTGAGATGAAATAACCAACAATTTTCTCCTTAATACTTAAATAATATTATGCCGATGCCGCGCAGGGCCGCAACTTACACCACACCAAGAAATTAATGAAAATCTAACTAATACTCGAATAAGCGAAGAACCAAAGAAAAGTAAAAATTAATTATAAACAGCAAATAATTACATAAAAATTAACAGTAGTTTGAAAATGTATGAAAATTTACAAAACCGTCAGTCATGTGCCCGTTTGCGTCGGGCATACTATGCCGCTCGTAGGCTAGGTCATTTCGAATCAGTGACATCTCTTTAATTATTTATTAGAATGTTATACAGTAAACTATAATTTCAATCTAGATAAAATGCTAAAAGTGCCTATTATATTCATTTTTATAAGGATCAATATCAAATTACAATAGAAAACACGTAGGTACAACAAAAACCCGATAAATATAAAGTAAATTAATTAAAATATTTACTTGTTGTTACTGTGTTACTTTGCTCAAGCTTCAGAGATAGACATGGTATATGTATCGCGGACTTTTTTAAACATTATTTAAAGAACAATATTTTTGTAAAACATTATTTTTATGTATCTCAGCGCCATGTATGCGTTAAGCGAGCTCATTTTGGGTGACGTTTTCTTATAACAACAAATAAACTTTGCAAACCGTTGCTTAGCAACGGTCGGTTGTTATTAACATGGCGGAATAAATTGCCTGTCAAATTAAAAAGTATTTTAATATATATGGACAATATTACAAATATGAGAAAAAAAAGTAACCTATGTTCATCCGAAGACCCTCAAGTATCTCTATATGAGTATTTTATCACAATTGAATTAGCGGTTTGGCCCTGATTGCGTAACAGACAGACAGACAGACAGACAGACAGACAGACAGACAGAGTTACTTTCGAATTTATAATATAGGTATGGATTAAGATATTGTTATTTTGAATAAAAATTTCGAATATAGCAATGAATAGAAACTAAACACTACTCAATAAGTCAGATAGTGATTTTATTCTATTGCATATAAATCTAATATAGCTTCAAATATTGCTATGTTAGAAACCTCTATACAAAATCTCAATATATAAACTTGTAAGCCTAAGTATGTGAATAACACTAAAATAATATAAAATAGTATTTAGACACATATAACATCTTACATCTATTAAAGTGCAAATCATGAATATTGAGGCATCTAGAACCGACGCTTAAAGCCTGAAATAGGCATATAGAAAAAATATCAAAAACACTTGTGCAACGTAAAACAACCATGATTGCATTCATATATAATATCATAATAATATAGATTTTAATTATACAATACAAACATACAGTTAACGAGGCATTAGCTCAACTTTGCTTTGTATTATCTACGACTTGTTTTATTGCTTGGTCAAATACATTTTTGCATGATTGTATAAAGATTTCTTTAAGAATTCAAAGATGGCCATAAATAGTTAATAAATTTAAGTTAATAAATACAATAAGTAAGTTAAGTTAATAAATACATTTTTGCATGATTGTATAAAGATAGTGCCAACTTTATCTTTCACTTTTTATGTACTGAATATAAAAATAAAATATTAAAAATGAAAAATATGTGACGTTGCTATTAGCACAAGAGGTGTAGGTGTGTAACACCTACATTATATATGAACACTCACACAACTGCAAAGCTCAGCTTAGACCTCGTGAACTGTAACATATTTGTAATTCGTAAGAGATTCAAGTACATTTAGGAGTATAAGGTTCATAATTTTGTATTCTATGCATTTATTGTCTTAGAGCATCCCAGGACCATCTCTCTCTTGGTTTCCAGATTTTTCGAAAAACATGAAATCCTGTAATAAACATAGTTTTAATATTTAATATTAATTTAAAATATTCATTTGGAATATAAATTTTCAAATTCATTAAGTATATAGTCTAGTTTAGAAACAGCACAATTTTTAAAAAGCTTTAAATATTTCGTATCATCATAAATTAAAACAAACTATCGACTTAAACGCCGCCCTCTTCGGGTCCTATTATATTTTCAAGCCATTGAGGAAAACATTATAATATAGATATAAGACTTCATCAAAATCTTACATAATGATATCATAAAAACATATGACCTTTATGACAATAAAAAATATTATTTTAACTTCACGCTATATTCCGCATATTGCAGGGTAGACAGTGAAGACATAGAGACAAGGTAGATGGCGAAACTCAACGCCGCGCTTTATCTTATTACCAAAGTAAGGAAATGAAAATAATACATTTCCCCTAGTTGGAATCGAACCCGCAACCGTCGCGTTTACAGTCAGACACTAAGCCGCTGCACCACGACGGCCTCTATATACATATAATTATGTAAATGTTATATTATAACATACGTATTAAACATATAATATACTTACAATAAGGAAACATGCACCAAGCAGTACAGCTTTGATCCTAACATCCAAATCCATTGGGAAGGTGATGCCAAAGTAGTCAGAGTCCGTGAAGGCCTCGCGCGCCAATCCTGACCACTGCTTCGTTATTTTGCCCACTTTGGTTTCACCGTCTTTGGAATACACCTGGAAAATTATTAATATAATAATTAGACTTTTTTAGCTTTACGCGGTATCCTGGGAACCTAGTGTTTGACATTTCCGTTCCCCTCTTTCTACCGAATTCTTGAGACGTGTACAGTGCCGTACTCAACGCCGCGCTTTGAGTGATAAAATGAAAATATTGAAATGGGAGAGGACTTAGAAGTTAACTATTTATTAGTCTCAACTGAGTAAACATTTATATATAAGTAAAATCTATAGGGCATAAATGGAATAGATACTGGAGTCTGAAGGAGATAATGAGAAACTGAAACTGTTTAATACCTGTAATTTTGGCAGTATTTACATATGGATGGACACAAAAAAATTAGAGGTTTATCAAACAGATATTGTAATTTAATCTGAATAAATAATTTAAATATATATATATACCTAGAATGTCTTATAGATTTAATTTCAAATTAAAATACATAATGACAGTTTATATAATGTAATATAATGTAATGTTATGTTATGTATATAATGTAATGTTAATTTTTTAATTTATTATTATAATAATAATAAAAATGAGGCTAGTCGTGGCGCAGGGGCTCAAAGTGTGACTGTAAATGGACTGGTTGTTGGTATATATACCCACTCGAGGAGTTGAAATATTTTTTAAATTTGTATTTTCATTTCTTCGCTCTAGTGTCGAGGGGAAAGCGTGGGGTTGAGTTCCGCCACTCTACACGCAATGCCTCCAGAAATTGGCGAAAAGTGGGCAACGGAGTGTCTAACACTAGGTTCTCTCTGCCTACCCTGCTGTGTGCGAGATACAGCGTGAAGCTAAAAAAAATCGTTTTATAATGCACGATAATGTGAAACTAAATTCAAAAACAATAAATATAAAAATATTTTAAAATATTATTTTTACATATTATATGTTAAAATGTACTATTTTCCTTGATCGATTTGAGCGGTCCAACAATAATTCCAACATTATTCCTGTCTTTATTGTTTTAGTTTTTACTTTATAAATTTCCCGCTGCGCAAATATAGTTAAAACAACATGAGTAATTATTGTGATGAAATCAATTAAATTTATAAGTATCATATATTTTGTAAGAGGTTCTTCTCTTTTTCGAACAATTTTTGTACTATTTGTAAGATATTCACGCTCAATTACTAATAATCGATTTAAAATATATAGTAACATTCGATTTTGAATATAATAAATATAAAACATAAGATATTTTTTTCTAATATGACCATTATAAGAGTAAACAATGTAATTAAATAAAATGTTATCAAGTATCCTAGTCATTGAGTTACACACCGAGCGAGTCTAAAGGGCAAAATAATATGAGTAATTGCATGCAGAATTATTTTTATATAAATTTATAACCCTTCTCTTTTTTTAACATTTTAAAGTATTAATCCACACTTAGGAAAGTAAATATTTATTTAGAAAACGTATAAAATTTGAACGTAGCGGGACTCGAACCCCCGCCTCCTGAAAACCGACCGGGCGCTCTGACCATTAAGCTATACGTTCAACGTACGTTCCAACCCTTTGTTCAAATTTTTATTCATTTTCTAAATAAATATAACACTTCTCTTTCATTTAAAAATAAAACTTCTCTGATGTATCTATATAAATAATGCGTCTGTAAGTATAGAGCCTATTTAAAAACATCTATATATAATTTTCTCTAACAAGTTATCAGAATGTACCAAAGAACTATCCATCTTAATACCTACTATTAAAAACTATCGTCTGCTTAATATTATCAATCGATAATTACCAGATCTTCATAATTATTAAAGAAACTAATTGAAATCTTATAATAAATCGAAAATAATCGAACAAGAACAAACCTGTAAATATAATTCTACTAATCTACCAATATTATAAATGTGATAGTTTGTGTGTTAGGATATTTGTTCCACTTTCACGCGAAAACTACTGAAAGGATTTAGATGAAATTTTACAGTAATATATTTTATACATCAGAATAACACATAGGCCATAATTTTATGTAAAGATTTTGTATAAATAGAGTATAATAATAATATATAATTGTGATATAATAATAATATATAATTGTGATATATATGTAAGGAAAATAATACGCATACAATTATATATACATAAAAAAATAAATCAGCTTCACGCTATATTCCGCACACAGCAGAGTAGGCAGAGGGAACCTAGTGTTAAGATCCTCCGTTCCCCATTTTCCTTCGAGTTCTGGAGGCGTTGCGAGTTGAGTGGCGGAACTCAACGCCGCGCTTTTGTCTCGACAGCAGAGTGAAGAAATGAAAATATAAATGAAAATAAATATTTTTATTTCATCGAGTCGGGATCGAACCCAAAGCCAGTCGATTTTACAGTGAAATTGTGTCCCTGCACCACGACTGGCCTCAATATATACATATATAAACTAAAGTGAATTGTGTTTATTAAAACTATATTCGATGTCAGTTTATATTTATAAGAGCTAAATAAATAAGATTACATCGCGCTAGCAGTTGCCAACAGTTAGTAATAGCACTCAATGAGTGTATAATGCGAAGCCTTGAGAGTTGATAGACGCGTATTGTATATGGAGCTGAATTGGCTTTAGACCTATATCAAAATTATTTTGTTGGAGTAACAACTCAAAATAAATAATTCTAATATAGATCTAATGTATATAAAATAATAATTTTATATACAGTTGCATGAGTTTTTTTAAATTACGCTTAATATCTTAACTCCGTGTGTTAAAGTACTCCATTGTCTACTTTCCGCTAGAATTCGAGTCTCTGGATGTTGGAAATTGACATTGACATCAATTAGCCCAGTTCTAATTATTATTTTGGGGGCTGCTAATTAAAAGGTATATCTGCCAACAGGTTTCAATACCAATTTTGTTTTGTAGATATAGAAAAAAGAGGACATTAAGTCACGAATAACAACTAAAAAGTCATTGCAAAAGAATTCAGTGACTCGGGTATTAACTATTTAAACTAATATGTAATATTTTATAAAGAAACCTTTCTGCTGCAAATTATATTAAATTATTTAGCAGATAATTCGATGTTGTTGTCTTACAAAGGCCTTCTATACTTCTAGGACATCTAGGGGGAAAGAGCGCTCTGCTTCACAGTAAGTGTCAAATCAGATATGTGGATGTGAGATCACATGTGTAGATGTCACGTAACATGTATAGATTAGTGATTACACGTGTGGATGCATGTAATAATACGTGTAATCACATGTTTAAATCTATAGTTATTCAGAAAACGTTTACTGACCACTGTACTGACCATACGTTCGAACGTATGGCCCAGTGGTCAGAGCGCCTGGTCGGTTTCCAGGAGACGCGGGTTCGAGTCCTGCTACGTTCAAATATACGTTTTCTAAATAAGTATTTTTCTTTCCTAAGTGTGGATTAACACTTTAAAAATGTTTAAAATGTGTAGATCTACACAGAGACAACTCATAGAGATAAATTACTTAGTTTACTATGACGCATTAACCGGGATCAGACTCAGAACGGTGACCTGCCTCCCACTAGATGTGCCCCGAGCTCAAATCGTCGCGGTAGGCTATATATTACGAGGAGCTCAGGAGCAGGTAGGTTTCCTCGTTATAACTCAAACCACTCCCTTCAAATCCTTCCGAGCATGCAGTTCTTCTAACCCACTGGGTGGGATATAAGGGATGAATTAAGTAATAAATATTTATTATATGCATGTAATTGGCATATGTTTGTCTATAAAGTCGTTACAATAACTACTAGTAAGTAAAACAGTAAGAGCGTGAAACACAAAACTCGTTGTTTCGTCTTTACCGTGTCTATATTTTGGACCTCTGTGTAAAAGCGCGTTAAAAGCATCTATCCTTTAAAATTTCGAAGTAGATTTTTTTTAGCTCCACATGGATGCGTTTTTCCTTTTCAATTTTGATTAAAATGAATGCAAAAAATCTTTCTAATGTATTAAAGTGATTGAAATAAAATATTAACCAATACTACTAAGAAAGATAAGGAACCATAAATACTTAATGTCAAAATTACAGTATGTGAGTAGGTAAAATTTTTAGCATATTTCATCTTAGGTATTTTTATTATACGCATGTATAATGCACGTTTTTAAAATTGGCAAAGATTTAGGAAAGATTGCTTCCTCTAAATATTGCCAAATTTTATAATCCAGTAGATCGGGACTTGTGCCTGGAAGATAGCCAATTTTCATGGCAAATTTGCTGGCTGCGATAAGTAGGTATACGAGTTTTGGATCTCTTGGTTTTGTGAGCAAACCTTGAAACTGTATTGCCTGTGCTGCCTAGCTCAGACTTGTAAAAGAGGCCCCATCGGCTTGTCTTAATAGAAATTTAAAACAAAAATAAATTTTATTTTTTTTATAGATGATGAGCTGTGAAAGGCCAAAATAATGTTTATAACAATTTTGGAAGAACACTCACTGCTTTAAGCAATTCACTTATCTGTACGTCCATATAGACAAAAAATGTGTATAAAAAATATTTAAGCTTTGATGAAGTATTTACAAAATCAATCATGACTTAAGTAGGTAGGTATGTAAATCTTCACAAATATTTTTAAATTTTAATTTTATATTTTATTCTTCACAAATAGTTAATAATATTATTATTTTACAAACATTAGACTTACATGAAATTCGACATCGCCACAAATGGAGAAAGTGCACAACGGGCCTTTGATTCTCAACACGACATCGCCAGTGGCATTTTTAATTACGTACGAGGGTTTACATATTGACCACTCCTGTTCGATGGAGCCTATGACGGTGCCGGGCGGCGCCGTCACCTCCATGCTCTGTAGCCAGCACGGACACCAGCAGGAATCGCAAGCTAGTGGACGATGCAAATGGATTACCTGTAAAATGTATGGTTACGTAGAGGCAGTCGTATCGCAGAGGCACAAGTGTGTGTGAGTTCGATTCTCACACGGAGAAACGATTTATTTAATATTTTAATTCTCTTACTTTGGTAACAGGGAAAAGCGCGGCGTTGAGTTCTTCCACTCAACACGCTAAATCTCGAATTTAGGCGAAAAGTACAGAAAACCTTAATACAACATTTTCTGGCTGTCCTGGTATTCGGGAAAAACTGTGAAATTACTTTTGTATATCCTTTCTTATTCGCAAGAAGGTTGGGTGTAAGCAATTGATACTTAGATAGAGTTGCAGATCGTTCTTTTTTAATCTAATATTAGTGTCTCATATCAAACGCATAGGGTACAAATATTGCTAACTTTATTAGGACGTATCTGAATTTGAATATATTCTAAAGATTCGTGGATAATAATAAATGCAACATCTTCTTTCTATAAATACAATCTCTGAATGATGATGTTTTGTGAAGCTATTTCTATAGATGCGTTAGCAACAAAAGTTATCATAAATGTTTGAAGTGAAATAATTAATATATACCTCATTTCTAAAGTTATCCATGATTTTCATATCGAAAGGTCGCATTGGGCCGCAACAATTACGAGTACAGCAGTCATTGTCCTCAACAGCGTAGTATACTTTCTGACCGACTGAATTTTTTATTGTATATTTGTTATTTGTCTCGAATCCGACGAAGGCTTCTAATAACTCAACTTTCTGGTGAACCAAAAGTTGATCGATCATAGACAGGTATTCCAAGCCAGGTGGACAGTTTGTGAGCCCCTGCGGAATAGTCATCCAGCCGCCTGAAAGTGTACCTTTACTATAACTACATACAATGTACACGTTAGGTACTTAATAATATAATAACACTACAACTATCGTTGACTGCAACGTTTACTTTCTGTTATCGCACTAAATAAATGTACATACACCTATATTTTAGGGATACTTTATTATTTTATTATTTATATATTTTCTACGATTATTTATAGATAACTTAATTTTTTTTTTCCAAAAGTTGGCTAGCAAAGCCTGGTATAAATTTAGCAGTTAGTGTATGACGAAGACAGGTCTATAACAATATGTAAAGTATGTAGTTATATATTTACAACTTTAATATATATATAATTATAAAGTGAATTACAACAACGTAATGATAAATGCTTTCGACATTAAATAATCTCAGGTATATTACAGAATATTTACTTTATAAAAGTAAATGACGTTGTATATAAACAATGTATTATATTGCTTTATTATGTGCTAATAAAGAAGATAGAGCTCAAGTTTATTTTTCTTAATATTTATTCACACAATTTGATAAAAAGTTATGTGTTATTTTTTTCGATATACCACAAAAAAATACGTGTATCTTTTGTTTGTATGTAGAAGTAACAATAACGTAATATTAGTCGATAATCCACTTTCGAATAATTTCTTTTTAAACTCACATCCATCATTTTCAGTCACGCACGTAAAAATTATACCATTTTTTTCTGTAACATATATATTTTTTTATATATTTTCTAATACATACAGTTTTTATGCGTACAACGTTATGTACAAGGATAATATGGTATAATTTTTTTATTTTATAGAACTTGTAAATATTCTTTAATAATAGGAACTAAATCATGTATATTTTATCCATTTATTTTTTATTTCATTCATGTATTTTTATAGGTTCTCATTGACTTTTCATGGTTGACTAGAAGAGATTTCTTTTAGAGATAAATCTGCCATTGAAAACTATCTTTACAATTTTTTTTTATGTTTTTATTAAATGCAGTAAATAATTAATATAAAATTTCCTCCTGCTAATCCCAACATTTTGCATATTTCCTTATTATATAAATAACATACTTTCACATAATTCAATAATGAGTGGAGTAAATTGTATACTGAATTCTAATACACTACCCAATTTGGTAATGTTTTTCTGAAGATGACATTAAAATTTATGTGTATAAAATATGATATTAATGTGTACCTATGCTAAATGATATATATGAAGAGACCAGACAAATGATATGTAAACATTACCAACACACCACAAGACAACAACATTCTAGATGCCCTCCACCACATTTACATAATCAACAACATTTGTTAACCTCCTCTCTTGGTCTGTTAATAATTGTTCGTAGCCATTCATTCGATTCGTGAATATTTTTTTATAAAATTGCTTAATAGATCTTTTTGCACTTTCTACAGACAATGTTTCTATATAAACTCGTTTATTATCAATATTAACGATTTTTGTACATTTTCGTGTTAAATATTTTCTGAATTTAGAGCACTTTTCATGAGCTGTTTTCAATCTGTTTTTAGGAATATCCTCAGATAAAAAATCAAAGTTAATATTACCACTATCACTTAACACTTTCATAATTATAAAAGGTACAATTTAATGTTAAGAAAATAAAGAAATATAGTGAAATAATAACTTTTAAATATGTACTGTCTATCATAACTGAGAATAACGAAAGCACTAATTATTTATCAGCAGTATCACTTTAACAATAACTTTAAGTAAACATTATTATCACAAAGTTTAATATGTCAATAAATTCACTGACAATTACTTTAGAATCAAGAATATCATTTTTTTTATACATATTTGTTTAGCTTTTATAAAATCAAAACTATATTTAAAACCAAAATTATATTTATAGTCAATCAATAAATTTCAGTTAATAATAACTTTAAAAAATCAGCTTCACGATGTATCCCGCACATAGCAAGGTAGGCAGAGGGAATTTAGTGTTAAGACACTCCGTTCCCCACTTACAATAACTTTCATATGTTTTATTATTAGAAAATCTGAATAAAAAAGGAAATAAAATTGTGAAAAGATGAAACATGATCACCAATAATATGAACTCCAAATAATAATTTAAAGAGTTCTTACACTACTTAAGGGACAAGACAACCTTTTCAGAGATTCTATGTTGTATAAGCAAAAACAAACAGTGTTGTAAGGAAATATTCAGGATTGAAGTTTACTACTTTTACTTTTTAGAAAATATACAAATTTCTACTACCCAAAGATAATTGCTTAGAATTATCATTTGCTGGGAGAGAATGCTATTCATTAATATTTTTTTTTACATTTTTACAAATATTATTCAACACATAGGAAAGAAAAATACTTTTTAGAAAACATGTTAAGCATGGATGCACAGACCGCGGCCCGCCGGTCGAATTCTGGTTGTCCGCCGACAGCAAAAATAATACTCTCGTACATTCGAAAAATATTGAATTTTATTCCAGAATAAAACCAAAAAAATATATTACCTATTCTTCTGGCGGCCAGCCCGCCATCAGTAAATGATTTGCCCGAGTGGCCCCTAGTCTTAATGAGTCTGTGCAACCATGATATAAAGGTTTTGTTATTATTACTTTTTTGTGTTAATTTTAAAACAATAACCAAATACATACCTGGTGCTTGTGGAACAGGTTGTTGCATTACAGGTGGTGGGTATCCAGGTTGAGGATGAGGGTATCCTGGAGCATAGCCTGGCTGGAAACCAGGCTGAAAACCAGGCTGATATCCAGGCTGAAACCCAGGTTGAAAACCAGGCTGAAAACCAGGTTGGAATCCTGTTTGCATTCCTGGTAAAGGCTGAGCACCTGGTGGTAGCATTGGCCCAGGTGGTGGATAGTTTTGCATTGGATAGTTGTCATTTGATTTATTCCCTTCAGCTGGTGGAGCATAGCCTTGGCTTTGTGGAAAATTTGGACTGTATGGAGTTTGTTTATGCGACATGTTTCTGAAATATTCAACTAAATTTGTTAAATAGACAATAGTAAATAAAGCTATCATAGAGCAGCAGCATCGTGTCTAACTGTAAAAGCTACACTTGTGGGTTCGATCCTTCTGTACAATGAATTGTTTTTATTTTTGCATTCTTTGCATTTCTGCCACTCAAAACACAATGTCTAAAAAAATTTTAAAGTAGGAAGCTGAATGACTTAACGCTAGGCTCGCTCTCCCTTTTCTACTATGTGCAGGGACAGGGTGAATTTAAAAACAAGTGCAGACTAATACTAGTAGTTAGTATATTGTTTATAAATCTATATAAATAATAAAATTACAACTGATTGCTGTTTTTATATGGAAGGTATATATTATTGGCAATGTTTATCGAAGTAAAGGAATTCAAACAATGGTTTTTAAAAAATCTATTTGTGTGTTTGTGCATGCCTCTCTCAGGCATGGCTAAACCAATTTAAATGCAGTTTTCCATATTGTATTGTTGTGAACTTCCCTTCACATTTAGTGTTTGTTTGATTTCCCTTGGTTCATAAATAAAAAAGTTATATCAATTTAAAGTTATAACATTAGTAGATAAATCATTGTGTAGGTAAAGTGGGCAAAACTGATATAGGACACTAGTTGTATAATAAAGTATGAATAATAATAAAAATACTTTATTTGTTGAACAGGTTTTATACAGAAATAATTGTTACTTTTTTTTCATCATTGTTGAGATCTCCTTTTAAACAAGTGTTTACAGGCATTGTATTAGGAGACCCCACTCTTTTAATACAATATTTAAGATATCTGTAATAATATTAAAAGCAACAAATATTTTCCTGATCCAAGTCCAATAGTAATCCAGTCTATGAGGATTTTTTTACAACTGAAATAATTTTTAGGATCTATGTAAATGTCTTAGTATTTCTCATTATATAATTGAGCAGATAATTTGATGAACTGCATGAAAGCAAATTTAGTTTTGTTTTTGGAAATTTTATTGAATATTTTTTTTTTCCTTTTTCTTCTATAATATTATCATAATAAACCAACTTATGGGTTTATAAAATAATCTGAGTTATGTATATTTTCCTAAGTGAGAACAATAAATAAATGTTTAGTGGGGAATCTGACTTTTTTGAAGTACATACACTTTGATTAGAACTTGTAGTGCCCTTCCTAATTCAAGGTGCATTGATTTTGTAGTACTGCCCAAACAGAGATACAATAAGACAGCACCGACTGTATAATTGATAGTAAATTATATTATATTAATTGAAAGTATGATATATGAAAATTAAATATTAGTATCATAATATTAATGTAGTCAATACAATATAAATTCTCTGTGTAGTTTCATACTAGAAGTGTAGTTGGCCTTTAATAACGGATCATCATTATATATTTTTTCCATTTTAACAAAAGAAATTTAAAAAAAAAACCATGCAAATAAATATAAGAACAAACGCAAACAAAATATTACTTTAGGGATTCTTATATCATATTTCATGTGTAGATGTAGTATTATTAAAATGTGTGTAAAATGGCATTGTAACAAAAGGAAAATAGTTTTTAATTTATAAATCTAGTCCAAAATGTTGTAAATGTATTACTTACAAATGTAAAATTTTTAAATAGCCAAAAATAGCCGGTAAAATCCTTAAGTCTTCATATGTTATTTATAATCTCGTCTCATAAGATTAATATGGTTGTCATAATAATATATTGAAATTTCTAATTAGAATTACGAATGTTTCAGTTTAGAATTTATAATCCAAAAACAAACAACGTTAGTTTTGTAGCTTAAATGTAATGGATCTATTCTCCGAGACTGACCGATGACGTAAATAAAATATTTCTATAAGCCTTCACAGTCTACATTTATGGTACATAATACATACTACATTACAGATTAGAGATCACTATTTTTTTTACTATCAATAATGATGTTTATATTTTTTTTAAAAAAAATATGTTAATCTCAAAGTTATTTCAAAATAATGTAACTTTATTAACAGTAGTATTACAGTAAACCTTAAATAGATTGTTGATGTTTGTTTTATGTAGTATATTTATTAGTTATATTTCCATAAATTGTATCCATACAATGAAAATTTTAACATTCGTTTTACACGAATTCTATATTATAATAAAAACACAACAAATTTTGAAATGTTTTTTTTAATATAAAATTTTTGAACGCAATTCATGATAGGCAACTTAGTATTTGTAAAGTTTTTCCTGTTCAGGGTTGCTATGCTTAACAATTATGCCTAAAATTAATAGTAATGTGATATACAGTAATATTAATTTATAGTTTTTAGCTTATTTCTTCTCCGTAAATATGAATTATATTAAAATATTTCAGAAGAAAATATATATTTTAGCCTGTAAAGGTTCAAAAGTATCTATTTACTGTTGATAATATTTAACATAACAAAATTTAAACTGTTAGAAATATAAAATAAAGAAATATTTTATTTACATGAAATGAAATAGATGTCCGTGAAATAACTTAATATAATAGTATCGTTAGTCTTAGGCAATATATTTAATGTGAATATTCGTACATGAGTATGCAACACCGACATCCGGTTGGAAATACTCCCATTCGCCAATCAAACCATTGCAATAGGGTGCATTGACCAACCTGCTGCTGGTGCCAATTCTAGCAAACGAGTCAGTTGGATAGATGTTGCTTCCGTGTTTGTACTATCGAGATTAAAGTGAATAGAAGAGTACCGCGATGCAATCAAAGTTGTTTTGCCACTCGTGTAACTAAAATGGCGTCCCTGTTTATGATTTAGTTACCATTC
>JAATLQ010032456.1:0-14248 GCA_013421005.1 Heliconius erato x Heliconius himera
GGATTTTATTGTAAGTATCGATAAGTTGTGTTTTTATTTCAAAAATTCAAGTGAAGATTCTCATGGGAGGTACGAAAATGCGACCTAAAGTTTTAATAAATTTGTCATTAAAAATCTTCATTGCGTTGCAAACATACATTATAGGTATATCAAAACACGAACATAATTCAGTGTGTTAATTAAATAATTTTGTGGTTTAAGCGGGCGAAGCCGCGAGCGGGTCGCTAGTTATAAATAAATACGTTCTTACAGGTTATTAATCTTACAAAGTAAGCCAAAACATTTATCAGTTAAGGTATGGTGACTATTAAAAACATTATATAATGCTATCTATCAACATTGGAAACTATGTTTAAGGCACAAATAGTTGGACAGTAACAAATTTAGTATTCATACTATTTTTGCCCCGTTATTTCCTTAAAACGGGTAAAAGTCCCGCTTTTCCCCTATATAAAATCTGCCCACGCTGCTAGGAATTCAGCTTTCTGTGCTGCTTACATAAGTTCTACATGAAGCCAACTCTAATAGCTTAATTAAAACGCGCCTTTTAGCAACAATGCAAGCATTTAACGTAATTTCAGGCAACAGCTGCAGTTGCACTCGGTCCAGGCATTTTAGAAGATGACAGTAATTACAGACGCTCATTAGAAATTCCAAGATCTTTTGCCATTAAAAGAACCATTATCTCCATGATATCTTTGTTGCGCTTCATTGCAGTGTGTGTTCACTATTGTGTAATATCTTAGTACCTTATAGAATATTTTTATTTTATTCTTTTGTGCGCAGTGGAAATCACTGAGATGGACAGACATAGACACAAAAGATTAAAATAAGTAATAATAATAAAATAAGATGATGAAGAATTATTTATTTGTGTTATAAATATGCGAGCAGGTAAAGAAAAAGTAAATTTTAAAAGCAAAAAATTAAATAATCGAATTTCGGATGACAGAAAAAGTTAATGCTTATAAATTATGTTAAGTTCATAAAATTTAGAAGAAGTTGGTTAGTTAGCCAGATGTTTTTTTTAATATTTTAAATAGACATCGGCTTCTAAGCACGATACTAAAACATTTACAGATAATAAATAAAGAATATTTAATAATAAGGCCATCAATTTATATCAATTATATTAAATTAGTCCGGACATACATCTTCCTACGCAGTGTCGCGGCTATCTTACACGCTTCAGTGCGACATCAGGCAAAACGGCTTTCCAGCGATAAAGCTACATTTGTTGGTTTTTACAGTCTTTTTTCTACGCCACATTTAATCTGCACGAAAACTTGACCGTGATCGCAAAAAGATAAGTTAAATAGAAATGACCTTTAACCCTTGTTATGTTTCTCCTTTTAACTAAATACAAAATTGTTGGTTCTAGTTAATTTATAACATGCAATTTTTTAATTTTCTATTGTGTAATTGTCGTGGAGGTAGAGTTCTAGTAGCAAGCTTACTTTATTAGGACAAAAAGAGAATTCTACAAGAAAATTACATTAGTTACAAAGAATATACAGTTGGCTACTTTTTTAATGTTTTACAATCGTTTTTACTCACATTTTAATCTAAAACATAGGTACTTGACATAAATAACATTTTAATCTAATTTCATGTTAAAATTTAATCGCAGTTAACCTTAAAACAGCATTTAATTTATTATTTTGATAATGTCTTAATCTTAAACGCATTCTGTATAAATTAGAAAAAGAACAATAGAACAAGGGCAGTGGTGATTGGTGACATACATATATATCCAGTACAAAGAGACGACAAAGGGTCTCAGGTGGTGTGGGCACCAATAGTAATGTAAAAAAATGGTAAATATAAAATAGACACTGCAAGACAAGTATTAAGAGATATAGGGTGTGCCTTAGTCAATTATTATCGTCCCGATTTGATGAGACCAGTCTACCAATCTATTTTCTGAAAGATTTCTTAATAAAACTTTCTCGTTTGACGCTTTCATAATTATTCTACAAGTTTTTTTTAATTCTTTCAAAATTACAAAACATATTAATTAAAAAAAATCGACAACAAACAGCCCCGACAATCGTACATGTGAGTTACTTATCTACATTCTCTTACATCCTTTATAAAAAAAGTCATAAAGAAATCGGTGTTCGGTTATAAATCAATATAAACAAAAAAGAAAAATAAAATTTCATTAATTAGTTGAACAAAGAATGTGTACATTATTTTTTGATTTAAATTGTGTCATCTTTGAGGCTAGTCGTGGCGCAGCGGCGGCAGCGTGTGACTGTAAAACCGACTGGTTGTGGGTTCGATCTACCCCCACTCGAGGAGATGAAATATTTACTTAAATGTATATTTCCATTTCTTCGCTCTGGTGTCGAGGCAAATCGCGGCGTTGAGTTCTGTCACTTAATACACAATGCCTCCAGAATTCGGCAGAAAGTGGGGAACGAAGTGTCTTACACTAGGTTCCCTCTGCCTCCGCTGTGTGCGGGATACAGCGTAAAGCAGATTTTTCTTTTTAAATTGTGTCATGTCTGCGAGTAACTAGGTATATACCTACGTAATAAAATGTTTAAGATAACATTATTCATGTTTGAAATTTTTGCATTTGTTCTCGTTGCGTTTTGTATATAGCGTGAAGCTAAAAAAAATTAAAAGCAGACACTTTATTGTTTTCTAAATCAGAAGATGATAAGAAAAAATAAAAATTAAAACAACTAAGTTCAGATGAAGATGAAGAATTACTTACTAGTCGATTGATTTTACTTTCTTAATATTAATTTTGCCAACGTCTTTCGATTTACGATCTGCAAATAATCGTTCTAATTTTATGTTATGACCCCATATAGTTTTATTACTGCAAACAGTTTTATATATTTTTAACGCTGAGAAAATGCCTTACATTGTAAATGTAGACGAGGATTTGCTAGCTTTCGCTTGAAAGGTTGTTTTTTTACCATCACATAATTATAAGCAGATAGGTATTTATAAAATTTTCTTACGAAAATGCAAAAAAAGGAACGTCCAGTCCGTCTGATACAGACTATTTATTCCGAAGCTACTGGAACAAATGATTTATAGTGTTTTGTTATAGTATGTATTATATGATGTCAGCCGTGGCGCGGGGGCACTAAGTTTGACTGTAAAATGACTGGTTGTGGGTTTGATCCCCACTCGAGGAAATGAAATATTTATTTACATTTATATTTTCATTTTTTCGCTCTGGTGACATGGCAAAGCGCGGCGTTGAGTTCCGCCATTCAGCACGCTATGCTTCCAGAACTCAGCGGAAAGTGAGGGACGGAGTGTCTTAACACTAGGTTCCCTCTGCCTACCCTGTTATGTGAGGGATACAGCGTGAAGCATGTAGTATATTCTTTTACACGGCCCAAAAACGAAGATTACACGTAAACAAATTTTGAATTAGATTCAGCAGATAATATAAATTATTTTAAAACATACAAAATGCAGTAATCGGGTGAAAATTTTTGGCATACTTACTTAAATAAAACAATATTATTTAAAATAAATGAATATATTTTATGTCTGGAAAAACCAATTGAAAAAAATTATAATAATACATGGTACTTCAAGTGCACTAATTTAGGTCACTAAAATTCAAATTTAAAGCACTCCAGTTTAGTTACACAATTAATATTAGAATCCTATACCCTACTAGACGTAGTGCACTTAAAGTAGTGTAGTGTAATCGCCAATTTTGCACTAACTTAGCTTCACGCTTTATCCCTAGCTGGGTAGTCAGAAAGAACGGAGCGACTAACGCTACGGTCTCTACATGCCTCTTTCGCCTCGTCCACTGTCATCAACCTCTTCATACATGCTCTCCGGGGGGTCCTCATGCTTTTTCCGTGACTTACCTCCAGTATCTTTGATACTATGTTTTTCGTAGGTCAACCGAGGTCTCCCCCTACCTCTCTTACCACTCACTTTTCCGTCATAAATATTTTTTGCTATTCTTTAATCACTTATTCATTCGACGCGCCCAAGCCAGCTGAGCACGTATCTCTTCATTGCGGATTCGATCAGCTAAGCTGACTCCGCATATCCTAACGAAGAGATTCCATATATCGCGTCTCCACGGCATTCATCTTTTTTTCATTCTTCTTCTGTAATACCCACGTTTCGCTGCCGTATACCAACCAATAATACCAACACTGCATTGTTTACGGCCAAACGCACAGCTGTGCTGACGTTTTGCCGTCTCATTAATACTGCTATAGCATCGTTAACCCTGTTACCGGTAGCAAAACTCCTTCCCACATCCATCTCGGTATCTTCCATCTCTACCTTTTTTCTTTCATCTCTATAGTATGTGTTCAATACTTCCCAAATTCACCACTTCATCCACTTGTTCTGATATATTGCCATTTATACTGATCTTACATTCTTTCCTTTCTTCATCTCTTTCAAAAACCAGAACCTTCGTCTTATTCCCATTCCCATTTATTTATTAATTTGGCACTAGTTTTTTTTTAGATTTAATTATAGATTTTTTTAATAAAAAAAATAATTATCAATTGGCAGTCTGTTCTTTGCTTTAAAGATATTAATCATATAATTTTTATTTTTGCTGTTTCGTCTATACTAAGCTTAATATATTTAATGTCTAATTTGAATATATCTATAAAAAATAGCAAATTTCTATGTTATTTATATAATAAAACAGGAAAAAAATATTTCATAATTTGTGTTGTCTATTCTAGTTTACGTCAATTTATTTTATTTATTGTATTACTCTGCCTCATATCAGAACCTTCAAATTACAGAAACTGGGCGTCTACGGTGAACGGAAACCTAAAAATATACATAGTTCATTTAATTTGACAGGAGAAATATAAACATACCAAATACAAATTTAGACCAAATTCTTTAAAGCGCAATAGTTTAAAAAAGTACAATGTAGTGTACATTGTGCTTTCTATCCGCTTTTTAATAAAATCATGAACACAAAGATGAAGTTTTTCAGATCCATGGAAAAGTGGAGATAATCATTCAATTGTAAATCATATTTATAGTATTTTTCATCAAAAATAAAACAAATCAGCTTTACGCTGTATCCCGCACACAGCAGAGTAGGCAGAAGGAATCTAGTGTTAGAACACTCCGTTTCCTATTTTCCCAAAACATCACCCAAAATTCATTCCTAAACTACCCTTCCTTCTCCATTAAAACAATTACAGTTTAACAATTTCATCCATTCATCTACGTAGTCCACGTTAGTCGATTTACTATCGAATAAACCATTAGTATGAAACTGTTGAAATTATATTAGAATTTAATTTTAAAACCAAGTTTTATTTATTCACTATAAGTTTTTTTTTATGATATAATGGAAATAAAACACAATTTACAATCGTCATTTTAGATTTTATTTATTTCTACATAACAAATCTGTCACAGTATAGTTTTGCGTGGAACATTCATTATTATATCAACATATAATCATTAACTCCTACAGTCAAAGCATTCGCAAAAATTAAAAAAATAGCATACTCAAAATTCTAATTTCATATATCGACTTACATATAGTAAGTAAAAACGATGAAACATTAACAGTGTTATCACATTAATTACATACAAAGCATTATAATTATTTCATTAAATTCCATTATATTAAAATTTAATTTAATTTATGTAATAGTCTTATCATCCGTCAGTTGAACATCAGTAGTTACTTCATCATCCATAGACGTTGATTTGTCATTTATCACTGTTGTGGTCTACAAACAAATAAATAAATAAATTAGCTTCATGCTGTCTCCTACATCAAGCAGGCAAAACGAATCTAGAGTTAAAACACTTTGTTCCTCATTTTCCGTCCAAATCTCGGGGCATTGCATTGTAACAAGACAAAGCGCAGCGTTAAGTACCTGTACTAGACACGCAATATTTCGAAAATAGGACAGTGTGTAGGAAACGGAGTATCTTAAATCTAGGTTCCCTCCCTAGATCTTAAATCTTGGTTCATTCCCTAGGATAGACAACCTGCTGTATGCAGAAAACATGAAAGTTATAGAGTGAGTGAGTTTACCTCAGCTTTCTTTGCATCTATATTGTCTGTCTCCATTTTATTCGAAGTTCTCTTTTTCACTCTCTCAGCAAGCTTGGCTTCAAACTTCTTTATAAAATCACTTTGATTCACATAATCTTCAGGCATCTCTGATAAATAGCCTGGATGTAATGTAATGCCTGGAAACAATATTATAATTCCCATTATTTTATTTAATCACTACCACATAACAACATGAACAAAATATAAGAACAAGCTTATAAAAATTTCGGCATAGCTCCATAAAGCTTAGTGGTCAGAGAGCTTGAAATGTTTCAAAGAAAGGGTTCTCTAGTCCCGCTACGTACAATTTTTTATACATTTTCAAAAATATTTTTCTACTATAAGTGTTGAATAACACTTTAAAAATGTAAAAAAATATTAATTAGCAAATTTTTATACACTTGTCGCTCTCTGCAAGAGTGAGAATATTGTCATAATTAAACAACTTCCATTATAAGAGTTTTTAGTCACAAACTAACCTGCCTATAGCAGGTAAGTAGGTGAGAGATACCAATAACGAGCCATGACCAGCTGTCGCAAGGACGGGAGAAGGGTAAAAGATTCCATGAAATATGTAAGACATTGTTTGAAAATGGCCATTATGGCCAAAAACATTATGAAAAATGCTACATTTACCATCTCCAAGTACTTCAGGTATCATATAAGGATAAAGCCAGCCAACCAAAGGTGTTTCTCCCGCGACGTAATGCGCCTTCTTGTGGTAAAAAAGCAAACCATCCAATGGCGGTAAGTTGTCTTCAAATTGGGGATATGTGCTTAATAAGCTGAAAATATATTAAAATTTTATATAATACACAACTATTTATTTTCTAAACTAAATTACATTCGTGATCTAATAATATTAACATTATAAAGACAATATTAATACATTGAAAGCTAGTTTCAAACAAATTAAATAAAACATTTATTTTATAGCAATATTATCACAAGTAATTTATATTAACTTCACTTTTTTATTTATGATTCAATTCAAATCAATCATATAATAAATATTAAGGGAATCTTTTAAATCAGTTAAGCTGTTTATGAGATTAGCATTAATAAGTGCACAGACAAACAAAAAACAAATAAAACTTGAAAAATAATTGTTTCGGGTTCTATTACAGTATTAAATACCCCCAAAAAAATATATTTTCTCATGTATCTTCCATGTACTGCCAGCAATCAATTTCAATTTTATTATAAGTATAGATATGTATAAAGTTTTCACATTTCTATAGATATAACTAAAATTTTGACAGCTAGTATACATTTCTTCAGATTTGAACCAATTTAATATGAATTGAAAGATAAATGTCATATGACTGCCATATTATGGTTGTAAGTGACAAATTTAGATATTTAGAAATAAAAATTTGGACAAAGTGGAACTCAAAAACATTCTTAAAGTAACTATAGAATAAGTTAATTTAGAATAAAAATGGTAAATATAATATTTTTAAAAAACTTACAATGTCAAAAAGTGATCGGTGCATGGCATCATGGGTAATATCTTAATAATTACTTTATTCTTTTTACTAATGGTTTTAGTGTCAGGAAAATCTTCTAGTTGTGTCTTCATCCAGTAATGTCGAAATTCAGTCTAAGAGAGAAGAAAAAATCATCATTGTTAAAAAGAAAAAACATATTACTATTATTATGAGATGATTATGGCTCAATGGCACAAGCATGTGATGGTTGTGGGTTCGATTCCCACTCAGGGGAATGAATATATATTTTAATTATAATTCATATTTTTATATTTTATTATAATATATTAATTCCCCTGAGTGGGAATCGAACTCACAACCATCACATTTTAATTATAATTAAAATACATATTCATTTCTCTGAGAGGGAATTAAAATAAAATTGCTCATTTTATTATTTTTAAACAAAAAACAAAGCTTATATTTTAAATTTTACTAGGTCAATTATATTTTGAATGTGTTATTCCATACTTAGGAAAAATAAAGAGTTATATTTGAAAAAGTTTAATATTTTGGGATTATGTGGGGGATTTGATTTCTTTGGGAACAATCCATGTCAATGATTTTAATTAATAATATAATATTCTTAAATAAATACCTCTCCATCTGTCATAGGTTGATTATTCCAAGCAAGCAAGTCTAATAAGAACAATGTATTAGTCTTTTCATAGTAAAAGCAATCTAGTACACAACAATTCTTGCGGAAACAATTGTAGGGGCTGCCCCCTGGCAAACCAGTGTGACACTCAAACTTAAAATGACCAAACTTTGTATAGAACTTTGTGGTACCCTGAAACAGAAGTTGTCATGTAATTTTTGATATAGAAATGAATTATTACAAAAAGCTACAGAATTTATTTCAAAAGCCATCAGAGCATCTATTTCAGGGAATGAGATACTTTCATTTCCTCCCTCTGTTAGGAAGACTCAACATAAAATATAATCACTCTATATGCAGTATTCGAAAAATGTACAATGGATGTATCTTAAGACCAGGTTCCCTGTGCCTATCTTGTTATATGAGGGATACAGTGTAAAGTTAAAAAATAATTGTTCATTTTTTTACTTTTTCTTCTCCTTAAGGTCATTCACAAGTGACTTACTAATTTCACAATAATTTTCTTAGAGAATATAAACACTGAGGTAATCTTTTTGAATAATATATTTATAAGCTTATATGTATAATTGTCGGCACCACAGTACAACAGTACACAATCTGACTCTAAATGCAACCAATGTGTATTGAATACTAACTGAGAGAGTGAAGTATTTTGATTTCCCCACTTTGGTAAAACTGTGCAACACTGAGTTGTCACTCTACTCAATGTGTAATGAGGAGAACAACATTCCTAGACACTGAGTTTACTTAGATACAGAATAAAGCTGAAATATTGTTACACATTATATACATAACATAATATAAAACTTACATGATTGGCAATTGCAAGTAGCCTTAATCCTTTGGGACATGGAACAACATACCAGTTCTGACTAAAATCCCCTGGCTTTTCAATCATCCATTCTGATAGCATCAAAACATTACTGTATGTCAGACATGTCTTATGAAACCCAGACACATAAATATTAGGTTTGTATGGTACCTGCAAAAGTAAAGTTAATTTTGAGGTTGAGGTATAATTATTTTACTTTGTTGTATGCTTGCTTCTCTTATAAACTAACAGAAACAACCGCAGTTAATTAATCAAAATGCTTAAATTTTAATAAAAATATATTAATATCAATTAAGCCATCTGCCATTGAGTCCGTTCTGGTGCAGGAACACAAGCATATGACTATATATGCTACATTTGTGGGTTCAATCCCGCTTGGTGAAATCAATTATTATTTATCATTATTTTTTCTTACCTCTGAATTCAGTTCCACCACTCAACAAAATGCCTCAAAACTTCGGCAGAAAGTGGATAATGGAATGGGTTAAAGACTAACATCTGCCTACCCTGACAGCAAGAAGCGAAAAAAAGCCAAAATTTCAACATGGATTAAGTGTATTTCAATAAACTTACCTTCTTATAGGGTTTAAATAACTTATTATCTTCAACAGAGTTTGCAAGCTCCAAAATACCTCGGAATTTATCTATTTTGTTGTTTCTATTGCTGTAATGAATGATATGCACTATTGAAATGGTAATAAGCAAACTACGTTTAACTACACAAAATTGTTTTATACACTACAGAGATGAAATTGTTCATATGTGCATATAATATAAAATATTCAAATATTGATTTAATTTACAACAAAAAATATTACTTCTTTTGAATCTCTAAAAGATGTTTACGCCTTTCTTCCTGATTTCCTAGCTTTCCCCAGTTTTTATAAAGGCCTTCATAATTGCTGGCTTGGCTTTCTTCCGCTTCTGTAGCTTCAAGGTTCAATAACGCTTTTTCTAAAATTTCTAAATCTTCTTCCATAATTTCAAAGTACAGGTAACGGCTACAATATGAAAATTCACTCTTATTTTACATTACAATTTACAATACAATAGCCGGCGTGTATCGCTGAGCCACTTTGACTTGACAAGTTGACACTTTCGAAATATAAACTTGTCTGCTTGTCAAATTGACAACTTGCTTTACTTTGACATATAAAGCCAACTATACACTATAAAACTTTCGCTCTGACGTAAAAAAATGCTGTACCTAATAGTTATTAAATCTTTAAGCGTACCGTAGCTATTAAATATTTACGAGAAGCATTTCTAATTAAATAGAGATAAATATTCCCTTATTTAATATTTTCATTTCCACAAGGTAATGAGACAAAGCGTTGTGTTCCGCCAGTTAACACGCAATGCCTCTATAATACGGCGAAAAGTGGGGAATCGAAGTGTCTTAACAAGAGGTTCCCAAGTTCCCTCTGCGTACCTTCTTATTTGTGGGATACTAAATAAAAAATATATCCCAATATTTCGCAATATTTTAAATCATAATCAATTTGTTTGTTTTTAATCAAACAAAAAAGTGCTAACACTGTTGGTGCTGTAACTTATGCTAGTATAAATATTACAAATCGGAATCGTTTTTAAAAGAAAATAAAATATATAGAATAGCACACATAACAGAACTTACTTATACCTATAAGTAAGTTATATGAATTATCAAATAATTATATATTGAGCTATACATTTATAATCTATTAATATTTGATTTAAATATCGATTTTAACTTCTATGCACATAATACAATATAATTATTCTTCTTATTTAAATACAACATAAAAACAGTACAAAAAGAAATAGAAGTAACAACAAGTTAAAAATTCATTAATATTTAAAAGTATATAAAATAATATAGTACATATTTTAGATGATTATTGTGAAAATTGGACACGGTTACGAGACAATGTTATACTACTAAAATATTAACTTACTTTTATTACTTACTTTAATTAATCGATAAAATCAATACGTATACGACATTAATTAATTAAACTTTATTAACATTAAACATGCAGTTTTAGTGATAAAGATATTTATAGGAATAAGTTTGTAAAATTAGTACTTAATTAGAATGAAACTTACATGTTTACAGCTAATTTCAGGGATACGTGGTATTGTTTCTATTTTTATTTATAGTCCACTGAGGCTATATTGCAAAGCGCATGCGATTAGACATGCGCGCGAATGCAGGTGGCTGCAACTTAACATCTGGTATATTCGATTGTAAACCAATCACTCGATGTAACTATGACGTTAATGGTCAAGATATTTTAGATTTTAATAATATTACAATAAGTTTTGTTTTTGCACAAAACATTGTGGGCGATCATGAATAAGGAATGGACTACTGTAACATTATTCGTTTCAGTGATACTATGCATGAGCTCTAGCTAAGTCGATATGTATTTTCAGGATTCTAAGCGATGCAATTCTCCGTTATAAATTTGCAATAATAATAAATTATTAATACCACTAACATACATTTCTTTTTTTAGGTCGACACAGCACATAACAGGGTGAACAGGGCAGAAGGAACATGAAATCCTAGTGTAGAACACCCCCGTTCCACATTAAAACACTTCCGTTTCCAATTTCCGCCGAATTCTTGTGGCATTGCGTTTTGATTGGCGGAATACAACGCTGCGCTTTGCCTCGTTATCAAGGCGAGGAAATTAACATATTAAATTTTTACCTTCCCTGAGTGGGAATTGAAGCCACAATCGTTACGTTTTCAGTCGTACGGTAATGACTCAGCACCTCGACGGTCACAAGTTTGACTTATTTACATTTATTTATCCAAGTGTTATATTTATATTATTGTTGTATATTTAAGTGTCCAGTTTCCAAAATATTACTAAAGTGATAAAATTTAAAGTACATATATCCAATAGATATTTTTATTTTTATATAATTACCACCCGCAGAGATTTTCATATAGAACAAATGCGTTTACAAATTCAATTTAAATTCATAAAATTCTTTATTCAAATATACGTTTGCAAGCACTTGTGAATCGTCGAATGAACATAAATTTACCACCGAGCACCGGCTCGGATGGTAGTTCTGCTGAGAAGAGCCGGCAAGAATCTTAACTGTTGCTCTTTTCTACGGTACGGTATAGGATACCCATAAAAGCTTTATTAACTTTTTGGAGGCGATAATATGGCGTTAAAAACTTACGTTTATTTCTCATTCCTGCCGTATAGTGATCACTATGTTTACTATAACATTGAATATGTATGTCAAAGGCTGTGCCACTGCGACACCACGGCCTCATAAATTCAATTACTTTCAGTTTCAATTATTGAATAAAATATAAAACAATCTCAGTACTAGTGACCGTCCGTAACTTCGTTGAACTAAACTATTATTTATTTAAGGTTAAGAAATTAATTTTACAAAACCTACTGTACAGTGTACAGTGTTAAGGAATATCTTAACACTTAGTGGCGAACGGAATACTTAGTGGCGAACAGAATGCCGTTCGCCACTAAATATTCGCCGATTTCTGGAGGCATATCGTGCTGAGTGGCGCCTCAACCCTGCGCTTTGTCTCGTTACCAGAGCGAGGAAATGATAATATTAAATATTTCATTTCCTTGAGTGGGAATCGACCCCACGACCTTTTACGTTCAACTAACTAAAGTCAATTTTTCTAATCAATTCTTCTATTAATCTCTGATGTTTTCTAAAATAATATGCTGTAAACGATAATAATTATGATCTACAGTGAATTGGATAAGGATATATATTTAACTGTTTAAAATATTGTCGTCACCGACTCTTTTTTTTTTCTAAATTATGTAAAAAAATATTAAAAGGGTTACTGTAAAAAAAATTATATAAAAATGTCCGTTACTCCTAAAGAACAATAATCGTGTATAACGGAATGTAGACAGCATTGCCGTCGTGGCGCATGGGCAACAAGAGCGTGATTGTAATGCGACGGTTGTGGGTTCGACCCCACTCGAGGAAATGTAATTATAATTTTGTAATATTTTCATTTCTTCGCTTATGCACCAAGGCACAAAGCACGACATGGAGTTCCGACACTCAACACGCAATGCCCGAAAAATTCGGCCGAAAATGGGGAACGGAGTCTTACTATTCCCTCTGCCTACCCTGCTGTGTGCGGGATACAGCGTGAAGCTAATTTAATTTGATTTTTTTGACTCTATCTATATTCCATTATACACGATTATTATTTTTAGTTTCTCCTCAGTTTTATCACATTTTCAGATAGGCCTGAGGCACTGACAGCAACTTGAATTATTGCATTATTTAAATACACTGTAATATAATTTTAAAGATCAAATGTTTTTTGCCTTACTTTTTTTTATTGTAGGTATCTATATGAAAAAAGGCGGCGTAGCCACTGCTTCCTTTACTGTGCAAATCCGCCCGCTGCGCTCGCTCTAGACTAGTCTAGTGCAAGTAAAAAAAATTGAAGGACAATATTGTAAATGTTTTTTTTTATTATAATATTACAATAAATAAATTTACAATGCGCTCCAGCTGTTAAAATACACTCACTAAAATCTTTTTATAATATAAAATATGGAAATTTCACTTATAGTACTTATAATGTAATTCATAAATATTCATTAATAAGCGACAAATGGATAAAAGCAGCCGTAATGGTGACATTCTTCTTTAAGATCTATACCTCAAAAAACCCCGGTCAATTGCGAGTCGGACACGCCGATGATCTCAGAAAATTGCTGAACCCTCGACGGTATTATGTTATGCAAAGTTATATTTGCCTTGGTATTTGCTATACCTATAACCATTTCTCCATTTACAGTGTTCAATTTGTAGATTTTTTTAATTATTGAAATAAGATAAAGAACTTTTTCGAAAGCGAAATTAACTCGCACTTGAAAATATCATAGAAAAAAATATATTTTTCGTATCTAATTTTTTATATTTGATGTTTGTTGTGTTTAGTGGTAGTTACTTGCCATAAAAACTCACTATAAAACCTTAATATAAAAACGAAATAGATTTTTCCAGAAATGAATAAGTGATTTATTTAATCAAAATAAAATATAAAATTATCGTCGTAAAAAAAGCCATTGATAGACTGACAGGAATGACGCACACAGATATTAACCTATCAAATCGACAACGTCGCACACGCCTCATTCACGAAATCGAGTCGTAGATATTGGCGGTGAAATTTTACGTTTTTTAGGTTTATTATAGAACATAGGTAATTGCGTCTTCGCGACATAAACTAGGATCCTTACCCT
>JAATLQ010032456.1:14258-36540 GCA_013421005.1 Heliconius erato x Heliconius himera
AAATGAATAAGTGATTTATTTAATCAAAATAAAATATAAAATTATCGTCGTAAAAAAAGCCATTGATAGACTGACAGGAATGACGCACACAGATATTAACCTATCAAATCGACAACGTCGCACACGCCTCATTCACGAAATCGAGTCGTAGATATTGGCGGTGAAATTTTACGTTTTTTAGGTTTATTATAGAACATAGGTAATTGCGTCTTCGCGACATAAACTAGGATCCTTACCCTACTTTTTTATGTATAGATGTATATACATCTAACATACGTACATACGTATGTTACGCTGTAGAAAATAAATGCCTTGGCAAATTTTGATAATTCTTGAGTTAATCCATCTGTCTTAACTAACGAGTGACACTAAGCACATGGCACTAATCAAAATTCACCATATCGACAATTAGTCGTATTGTCAAAATAAAAAAATGGACAAACTACGTCAAGTTTACTATTTTTCATTTTAAGTAGCTGTTTATATTATAATATATAACGTTTAAAAGTTATTTTGACAACCATTCTTGCTAAATTTCAGATGGTAGTAGAAGCGGATTCAAATCACGACGACATAAGGGATATTCGAAGTTATGAAATCCAAAAAAAATGTGAAATTAAAATAATATTATAAAAAAAACCAAAAAAGCCGACTGTATACTACTAAAAAGAATAAAATAGAAGAATTAATTAGTTCATTAGAATTAATAGTCGACACCTATTCTTTTAACCAATTAAATCTTCACAAGAAAAAATTGTGTAATTGGTTGAAGGAGGTCCCGACTGTTAATCCTAATAAAATATTGCATATGCTTTTTTAGTTTTATGTAGTTGAGATATTTGTTTCTTTATAATATTTTTATTTCTAGTGAATAATGTTGAACATTGTTTTAAAGTTTAAATAATTCAAAGTGTCATTTTAAAACGGACCATAGTTAGGAAGCCGCATCGTGCTTGCGCGTGATCTGTATTTACGCATTTTGCGGCATAGACAGAAAAACTTATGGTAATAATGCTTCACATACAATTTTCTATGGAGACTTTTTTAACGCTGTTTATATATCAACTTTTAACTGTATCTTAACATTTTTATCGTATTATTTACATTTAAATTTTAAAATTATATACTTTATTTGCACTATACAATTACGTATCCATTCTAATATTTATCTATTCAAATGCTGAAATATCTCATAATAAGTATCAGTAAGTTATCGAAATATAAATAAAAATCAAAAGTTACATTTATTTAAAAATATAAATCAATAAGAGCGACAAATATATACTTATCAAGTATATCAAATATGAATACAACAAAAGATTTTTTTCTTACACTATAAGATTAATATTATAATTTATCACTGTGAAT
Organism: Heliconius erato x Heliconius himera; assembly: GCA_013421005.1. Lineage (NCBI taxonomy): Eukaryota > Metazoa > Arthropoda > Insecta > Lepidoptera > Nymphalidae > Heliconius > Heliconius erato x Heliconius himera. The sequence continues at coordinate 15,627 of JAATLQ010032456.1, forward strand.
CATAATTCTTAATACATTAATCACCTATGATCATTTGAAAATTACGTTACGATTTGACCTGCAATGATTGTGTCCGTTTAAAATTTCGAATTTCCCGCAATTTTTTATACTCCATTACTATTTAATTGATAAGAGGCAAATGTACTCAAATGTTCATTTTAACTAATTGGTAATAAATTTCATTGTTTTTCCTCAAAACTCATGATTGTTATACATGGAAGATAATGAAAACTACTTTTAGATTTACCATAATATATCTTGTGCAGTTTTAGCAATATTGCCATATAGGTTTGATGTTCCCACTAAAGTAGGTATAATATAAAATATGTGTAATATATTTTTGAAAAGATATAATTATAAAATTGTTGCATTATATTTTTACTTGTATCAATAATAATAGACTATTGGTCTATAATAGAAATATTTATTTATTATAATACATTTTCATTTCAACCGTGACAAAAGAAGATTTGAATTATTATTGCTGAAGAAAGCAAACCACACAATCAGATGGTAGTAATAATGCGGACGAAAAATAGAGAGAGACTCTTGGCATGTTAACAAAATATATAACGTATATGTATTATAAATATACATATTTTTGAACCGTACAGTCAGAGCTGCTTCCTTAATATTAACGATTACATTTAATTCAAATCAATATTTACTTCATAATATTTAAAATATTTACATTCTAATTGATACATTTAAAAAGGTTAGTATGAATGTATGTGCTCGAAGCTAGGGAGTTCAATGATTATGGAATAGCAACATTATGGTTAGTTCCGAAGTTTGCCGAGCGTTTTTCTATTGGAGGCCGAGAACATCCGAATGTATGATTAGGTCACGTGGTACTTTTGGAGTCTTCGTGGCGTAGCTTGTTCAGCTGCTCGTCGAAGCGGCTGTCGGACGGTCGCCTCTCAGCGAGTCTGCGTACAATGTAGCAGCCATTTTTGTTCTTGTTCATAATAGCGTGCGCATATTTTAATGTATTTAGAGGGATATATAGGAATTTTTTCACGATGACTATCATAGTCTTTTTAATAGATACATCTGCTTCTATGAACCAAAGAGCTTATTTGGGCGGACGCCCAACGTTGCTCGATGTAGCCAAGGGCGCTGTGGAAACGTTCGTAAAGGTACGTGCAGTGTCATCGACTCCTCAAACCGCCTCGTTTTGTGATCGATTTGTTTATCGCGTGTATAGTGTGTGGAACTTATTAATATTATGTCCTAGGTTCGTCAAAGATCTCCTGAAAGCAGAGGCGATAGGTATATGCTCCTAACTTTCGAAGAGCCACCCGCGAACATCAAGGTTAGTAAATCAGAGTGAACACGTTTTCTGGGGATATTCTTGTAATTTATTCGTGAATAATGATAGCAAAGACTGTCCTGGTGTGTCTTTATGAAATGCACTGTAATCTGGAAACTAGAACATGATCATACGTTGAAAATACGAATTTTACTGAAATATAAAACACGACGTAAACAGGACGAACCGCTGCCGTTGCTGCCTTCGCGATATCGCTCGCGACTGCGCTTTCGTCGAGCGCTCATTGGTCGAGAAAACGTATTTAACGAAATGGCGAATTGGGGGGAAATATGAAAGGATGAGTGCAGAGGAATGTGTTATATGATTGCGGTTTCGTTTTGTTTGATAACGATTAATGATACCGAGGCATGTTTATTTCCAAAATAAAATATACGTTTATAATTATTTTATTTTAAAATGTTTTTGCAGGCTGGTTGGAAAGAGAATTTAGCAACATTTATTAATGAACTTAAGAACCTGCAGTGCCTTGGATTGACAACAATGGGTGCTGCTTTGAAACATGCATTTGATGTGCTCAACATAAATCGAATGCAAACTGGTATAGATACTTATGGTCAAGGTAGATGTCCTTTTTACTTGGAACCATCTGTCATTGTAGTCATTACTGATGGTGGAAAACTGACAAGCAATGCAGGAATTCAGGAAGAAGTGAGTGTTACATATGGTTATTGCTTAAAAAGTTCTTATTAGAATTTTGTATTTTTTGTATATTTATAATTAAGATTACATCCATTGTTTATAATACATGTTTAATGTTTTAAAGTTCAAATCTCATATTTAGTTGGTGTGATTCATCATTCATAGTATATTAAATATAATCCATAAACAAAACTGAGATAATGTCAACTCTTTAATTTCATAGATTGTGTCCCTTAAAATTGTCTTATTTGTAGGTTTAGCTATGATGCAAACATTTACTCCTGCTCATATCTTATCTATTTACTTTTGTTTGGTTACAAGTTAACTTAGAATTTTTGATACTTTTTATTTCAATGTTTTTGAATAGGAAAGTTAGTAATATGTAAAATTGTATACAATATAGTATTGTTATAATAACTCTTAAGACAAAGTCTTATAAGACAATTTTTAGGCCTTTGCCAAATAATTAATTAGAGTAAAGACTTAATTATATATTGATTAACTTTGTCACATTTTTTTTATAAAGTCATATATTAATATAATAATTAAAAAATATTTTAAAATATAATTATGTAAATATATTGAGATTGAAAAGAAAATTAAGTATTAAAATTTTAATTACAGTTTAATCTACCTATGAACTGTCCTATACCTGGATCTGAGTTAACAAGGGAACCATTCAGATGGGATCAGAGGTTATTCTCCTTGGTGCTTAGGCTGGCTGGCACTCCTGCTGTTGAAAGAGATACTGGACTTGTACCGTCTGATTCATCACCTATAGATGCAATGTGTGAAGTTACCGGAGGTTAGTATAAATTAAATTATAATAGGTTATGCAATGTTCAATTTTTTTTGTGAAACATTTATATTAAATATGTCAATGAAATAAATATACTTCAGTTTCGTTATTTATTTATCTGATGCACAAGTTAACCAATAAAAGTTTTAGTCAATAATTACCATTATTGACACAATATTTCATTTATTATTTTATAACTAAATAAAATCTTGCTAACAGATTATAAAAATCAGATGATATATTTATTAATTTATTTACATTAAGTATATTTTTCTCTTAATTTATTTGAAGCAATTTTTCTCATTGTAAATTAAGCAATCAGCTTACTTTAAAAGTAGTTTTTACACTGTACATATTTGTATTTATTTATTATGCTAAATAGTTAGTAAACAGGGGTGACATTATAGGCCCTTTACAAACCAGTTTATCAAGTTTTTTTGTATAGAATTCTCGTTGAAAATTCTTGCAACATAATACTTTATTACAATTTACTTACCTTTACTGAATATTATATGTGTAAGATAGGCATTGTCCAACTTGACCAATTTTAATGAACTGCTCTGAATTTCCCAATTTAATTGAAATAATATTTCTTCTATATAAAAATTATTAGTAGCATATTTTAAGAATTTGAAGTAAGGAATAAAAATATATTACGACACAGTTAAGGGTCTGCTTGTAAATATGATTGTAATGGGTTTGATTCCTATTTTTTTTAATTTATTTTCGTTTTCCAATCTAAATGCCACAAAATATATGCCATTTTTGTTTTCCTAGATTGATAAGACAAACTTTGTCTTATCAATCTAGGAAAACAAAAATAATCAATGAAATAATTATCTTATTTTTTTTTAAATATTACTATTTACTATTAATATTTGTTAATGCATGTTTTGATGAGACATTATAATAATATTAATTTTTAAACACATTCTATTAATTTATAACAAATGTCAAATTATATATTATAGAATCACAACTTAGTATTATTTTGACCTCTAATTAGGTAAAAAAACCAAAATTTTGAATTTGATTGCGGCGCAGCGGCACAGTGTTTTACTGTACACACTATGGTTGTGGATTTGATTCTCTCTTGAGGGAATGAATTATCATCACTTTTCCATTCTGGTAAGAAACAAAGCATCTCATTGAGTTCAGCCACTTGACACTCAACATCTCAAAAATTATGCACTAGGTTTCCTCTACTATGTACACTCTTATGAGACACAAAACAATTATAATAATAAAAACGAATATATTTTTTTCAGGTCGTTCCTATTGCATAACATCACATCGTATGCTAATGCAGTGTATCGACAGTCTAGTACAGAAGGTGCAGAGTGGTGTAGTTATTAACTTCGAGAAAATTGGCCCCGACCCTCCTCCAATAGATGGTGGAAATAACAGAGAGGGCGAGGAGGATGTACCAGAAGGCGATAAGGAAATGGATGTCGATGGAGATAGAAATGGAGTATGTACTTTATCTAATTTAATATATCTTTTTATAGGGATACAAAGAGAAATTATAAAATTACTTTATTAATCTGGGGGCTGGTTATAATATATTTCGTACAATTAAGTTAAAAATATATTAAAGTATTACATACAACGCTGTGGGTTTCGAACCTAAATCATATCCCATTTTAATTTCAATTAAATACTTTATTTGTAATATTATGTGTATTTAGTTAGTGCTCCGCTAAAATAAATAAATAAGATATTAATTAATTTAACATTAGGCAAGTTGTGGCGCAGGGGCACAAAGTATCATTGTAAAATCTACTGGTTGTGGGTTCGATCCCGACTCGAGGAGATGAAATATTTACATAACTTTTAATAAGTTATATGTCCATTTCTTCGCTCTGGTGTCGAGGCAAAGCGCGACTTTGAGTTCCGTCACTCAACACGTAATGCTTCCAGATTTCGGCGAAAAGTGGAGAATGGAGTGTCTTAACACAAGGTTCCCTCAGCCTGCCCTGTTGTGTGCGGGGTATAGTGTAAAGCTGACTAATTTTATATTAAAAATATTTACTTCCAGCGCTGGAATGGAGGACCCTATCAAACAGGAATACCCAATCAAGCGACTGCACCTCAAGCGTGGCATTCATGTCGGCGTCTCATCTATGTACCGCGTACAGTGTCGCAGAAGGGCTTCGCTGTTGGCTTCTGGCCGATACCTGAATCATTCCGACCTGACCCCAATGCACCATCTTTGGTAGGTTTTATTTATTTTGTTTACATGATTTTTTTCTCTCAGCGTAAAGCTGTAAGTGTAACGAGGCATCTCGCATATAGTTTGGAAGAGTGGTGGAACTCAACGCTGCTTTTTTGCTTTGTTACCAGAGAGAAGAAATGAAAATATTAATAAATAAAAATTTATTCCCCTGAGTGGGAATCAAACCCACAACCGTCACATTACAGTTAGAATTAAATATTTCTTAAATATTTCTAGTAGACCTAATAAAAAGTTATTTGCCATTTTAATTCTCATAATCTTGGATTATTGTTTAACAAACAGATCGCCAAGTAGCAGGTTACATAAAAAAAAATGTTAATATGCTTACTTTCTCACTGTTGGAGTTTCTATATATTTTATTAGTAGCTTATGATATGTTAGCTATTCATGTGCTTATTTAAATTAAAAGATAAATGTGAATACATTTGTATGTAATTAACAACAGCAATATATAAAGAAGAAACAATCAACTCTGCTAAAGATATCCAAATGATGGTCATGCATATTTATTCCATAGGATGAAACATAAATTAGCATATGTTGAATTGTAATGTAAATAGTTTTTGTGTCGCTAGCTGGAACAAAAAATAAGACAAGCAATATATTGTAATTTGTGATCGAAACATTTAGTAAAAATGTTTTCTCATATGGTTTTGAATTATTTAATTTAAAGTTTAGCAAAAGTTAGTAGATGTTGATAAATAAAATGTATAGTTTTTTGTAACATTAAATAAAAAATAAAAAAAAATACCGTACATAAAAATTAGGTAATATACATCTAGAATGGGGTATTTTAATATATTTTTTTCTTGAAAAACATACGTCATTCTAAATTGAAAATAATTTTACCAAATTTTTCTATTGTAAAAACTATACGAAAACCTCACCAAGCTAAGCTATTGGACTATTAAAAATGAAATTAGTAATAATATTTACCTTTATTTAAAACAATTCTTTCAGCCTCCACGATCAGCACATCCTGTAGTAAAATTCACATGTTCATCTCAAGAGCCGATGGTGATCGACAATTTACCTTTCGACAAATACGAGCTCGAACCCAGTCCTTTGACTCAATTTATATTGGCAAGAAAACAACCTACTATATGTTGGCAGGTGTGCACTTGAATTTGTATTTATGGTTACTGTATTACTAAATTGTTTTTTTTTTAAATTTTTTTTTGTATCACTTTATATTCCACATAGGGTAGGTTGAGGGGACCTAGTATGAAGACACTCTATTCCCCCTTTTTGCAGAAATTTCGAGACATTGCGTGTAGAGTGGCGGAATTCAACGCCGCGCTTTGTCTTATTACCAGAGTGAGAAAATGAGAATATTAAATAATATATTTATTAATATAGAAATCAGACCCACAACAGTTGTGTTTATAATCAAACACTGTGCCATGATTATATTATTTAATTTTAAAAATTCTATGGTATTAAGTATCATAATAGACCGACCGGTTCTTCACAAGGAATATTTTAATGTTTTTAATAAAGTGAGAGGCCAGTGGTAGCGCAGTGGCACGAGGTGTGACTGTAAAACCGACTGATTGTGGGTTCGATCCCCACTCGAGGAGATGAAATATTTACTTAAATTTATATTTCCATTTCTTCGCTCTGGTGTCGAGGTTAAGCGCGGCGTTGAGTTCTGCCACTCAACACGCAATGCCTCCAGAAATCGGCAGAAAGTGGGGAACGGAGTGTCTTAACACTAGGTTCCCTCTGCCTACCCTGCTGTGTGCGGGATACAGCGTGAAGCTGATTTGATTTGATTTAATAAAGTCCTTTAAAATAACTAAAATGTTCTCTTTTCAGGTTTTCGTGGCCAACAGTGGCTGTAAAAACTCCGAAGTCAGTCATCCGTTTGGTTACCTTAAAGCATCTACAAATCTCACTTGCGTCAATTTGTTTGTGCTACCATATAATTATCCAGTTCTATTGCCGTTATTAGACGATCTGTTTAAAGTGCATCGCTGTAAACCAACGCCTGAATGGAAACTGGCATTTCAACAGTATTTGGATAGGATGCCTTCTTATTATGTTACGGTAATTTCTTTTTATATGTATATATTTAACAGAATCGACGAGTCGTGGCCGCCCTGAAGTTAGATTTTCTGAATTTTTGCATATTTTATACTTGGTATCTTCAAAAGTAAGAAAAGTCTTAAAATCAAAAGTATGCAGCTGTCTATAGCTAACTTTGAAAGAGCGTCCACGACTCATCGACCTTGCTGTATGTGTATCTATATGCACATGTTTATTCATGTTTTTAATGACGTCATCTAGAAGTAATGGGTGAGATTCTATTAAGAGAGTAGGTTATATTAAATAAATATTTGTTGCAAATAAACGCGACAGTTGTGGATTCCATTTTGACTAATATTAATTTTAGTAAGCGAAGTGCGAAGTAACTAAAGTCGCGGGTCGTAAGCTGCACATTGAATTTGTGTGATTGATTGATTATAAAAGTAGAACCAGAAAAAAAGAAATAGAAATAAAGTTTATTCTTAATAATCCATTAAAATAAAATAACAAAACTTCTACACCAATCACCACCACCGCCACCATCCTCATAAATTTTAATTACTCTTGTATGGTTAGAGTTAATAATGTAACTTTCTGTTTTATTCATAACTGGCTTTCACCACGGTTTCGCCACAGTGGTCTAATGCAATCATTCTAAGAGGGTTCTATCGAAATCTTTCCTTGTTAAATAAAATATTTGACGCAAAAAAAAACCATTCGAACCAGTAGTTTCCGAGATTATCGTGTTCAACCACTCTTCAGTTTAATAATATCAGTATACATTACTTTTAAATTTATTTAGTTTATTTTCAATATAATATTTTGTAAACAAAACATTTTCAGTACCTACTTGTATCCATTGCTTCACTTTGGCATTCTGCCAACACTAACTTCTTCACTGTTTTAAGCAACACAAATGTTTTAGTAATATTATTTCTAATTGAATTAAATAAATTAAATAAAAAGATAATAATATTTGAAATATTACGTACAACACTAAGATATGATGTAGGTTCGAAACACACTGGGGGTTTCGTACCTGCATCATATCCCTATTGAGTTTCAACAAAATATTTTATTTGTAATATTATATGTATTACTAGTGTTCCGATAAAATAAATACTTAAAAAAAAATCTAATCAAATCAGTTTCACGCTGTAATCCGCACACAGTAGAGTAGGCAGATCGAGATAGCCTAGGAGAAACCTAGGAGGAGGATTGTTAAGACACTCCGTTCCCCACTTTCCGCTTAGTTCTGAAGGCATTGCGTGTTGAGTGGCGGAACTCATCTTAACTCATCGGTCACTTTGTGCCCCTGCGCCACGACTGGCCTCATAAATAAATAAGATATTAATTTATTTAATATTAGTCCAGTGGTGGCGCAGTGGCACAAAGTGTCATTGTAAAATGTGTTTCGATCGAGTTTGTGGGTTCGATCTTCACATAAGGAAATGAAATATTTATTTAAAGTTATGTTTCCATTTCTTCGCTCTGGTGTCGAGGCAAAGCGCGGCGTTGTATTCCACCACTCAACACGCAATGTCTCCAGAATTCGGCGGAAGGAGTTTCTTAACACTAGGTTCCCTCTGTTTACCCTGCTGTGTGCGGGATACAGTGTGAAGCTATTAAAAAAATGATTGAAAAAAATAGGTTAATTGTATGGTAATCACTTGATTCAAAACTATTTTTCCGACTTTATAATGAAATGATAAAACGTTACTTATTTTGTTATTTAATTATTTATATTCAAAGTCAAAACATGTTATGAAATATAATAATATTGTTTTATTTATATATAATAAGTGTAGCGCGTTAAAGTGGGTCAGTTTCTGACTGCATCTCTAATTGATTGTAGATTCAATACCCACTCAACGTAATTATGATAATTCAATTATATTAATTTCCTCTCTCTGGCGTACCTTTGTCTTAAGAAAGCATGGATTTTTCACTTGTCACTTAACACGCAATATCTTAAATTGTAAGGAAAGTGGGCAATGAAGTGTCTTGGCACTCTGCCTCCGTCCCTGTTTCACAATGCTATAGGAAAATATTGAAAATTAAATGAAACAAATAGATTAATTAATTATAGTAAGTGTTATATATTTGGTAAATAACAAAAATAATATATATTTAATGATAAGTAATTTCATAATAAAAATATTTTTTCAGCCACTTCGCCGAGCTCTAACTAAGATGGGGGCGTCTACACCGCTGGTTCAAAGTTTGATTCCTGACACTCAAGATAACTCGCTCAGCTTCTCTGTACTGAATTATCTGAAAAGACTGAAAAACCAAGCTAAGATTGAATTTGAGAAACTGTGCGCCGATGTCATTAATAAAGCATCTAGTGGAAATAATCAAAAGGTATAATTTTCTTACAGCTTCATGCTGTATCCTAGGGGAACTTAGTGTTAAGGCACTTTGTTTCCCACTTTCCGCCGATATCTCCTGACATTGCGTGTTGAGTGGCGTAACTTAACACCGCGTTTTGTCTTTTTACCACAGCAAGAAAAATGAAAATATAAAATGAAAATATCCACTCCCGAGTGGGAATCGAAACCACAAGTGTCGCGTTTACAGTTGCACGCTTGTGCCCCTTCGCCATGATGGAATCAAAAATCAATATGAAAATCAAAAAATATTTTATCTTACAAAATATAATATGAATCAATATGCCTTTCAGATAGCAGAAAGTGTTCGTGTAATGCCACGGTCGCCTCTCAAAAAGGATCTCACAACGCATCCGAGTTTACAAGACAAGTTCACAGCATTACGAGACCAGCTGAACGAGTTTGGTGGTTTCGTAGTGGGTCTGTCCAGAGGCAGGCATAAAACACAAACGCACACGTATAGAAACCCCTTCGATATACAGCGGCGTGATTTGCTAGATCAAGTTAGTGTTGCTTTTTCTTTATTATGGTTATAATATAACATAATGGTATTTATTGTTTAAATGTTATACATTTTGTTATACTATTGATCGATAATATATTAATAATATAAATCAATTATATTATTTTGATTTTTGTCTCGAATTTTAGTGGAGTGTTTTGATAGAGAACATCGTTTGCAACGTCATGTACCTTTTGTTGTTTTTTTTAAATCAATTAAGTATCATCGGCCAATAATACTATCTCATGATTCTTTCCAACTATACCCTATTCACGAAGGCATATGATAAAAGATAAACATGCCAAAAAAAAGGTTATTTTATAGTTCACGTTTCATGGAGCTTAATATGGTAAAGTATATTGAGTAACAAAATAATCTATGGATTTATGGATTTTTATAATATTATTGTACAATGTCTATAGAACTTATTAGTTAATAATAATTATGATTTAAATTTATCGATTTCATCGATAATGAAAATATTAAATAACTTATTACTTAAATACTTGACATTATTGGGTGTTTTTAACACCCAAAAGCCAACTTGTTCAGATTTATAATTAAAAAGTTATATAAAACTATTAGAAACAGTATATGTTTGTTTACATTTTGTCTCGTGCCAAATTGAATGGGGTAAAGAACAAAAATAGACCCCTGTGGTGATTAATTGACCAGGAAACTTCTTACCATTCACATCAAACGGCGAAACCTATTAGCTAAATAAAAGGTTAGAAGATTGAGTACACGTCCTTAATAACGTAGATTTATGAACAATGTTGAATGCTGCACGCAAACAAATTCTTGGTGCTAAATCACAGAATATGCCAAAGACATCCTGTGGTCTCTCTCAAGCTTCTTATTATACTCTTATAAGATCTATACCAGCATTTGTAGTTAAACTATATCTATTATACATATAAAATAAATAAATAAATCAGCTTCACGCTGTATCCCGCCCACAGCAGGGTAGGCAGAGGGAACCTAGTCTTAAGACATTCTGTTCCCCACTTTCTACCGAATTCTGGAAGCATTGCGTGTTGAGTGGCAGAAATATAAATTTAAGTAATCAATTCATCTCGAGTGGGGATCGAACCCACAACCAGTCGGTTTTACAGTCGCACTTTGTGCCGCTGCGCCATGACTGGCCTCTATTATACCATACTGTTTATTATGCATACCATACTGTTTATTATCTGAATCAAAGTTCAGTTATGTTTGACATTAATTATTTAAAAAATATAAATACTAAATGAGATTACTATAGATAGATACGGGTCGATCGTTGAAATCAGTTATACTTCCCGATTTAAATATATGTAGATATATATGTATGACTTTGTCAATTTTCATAGTAGTAAAAAAATAAAATTAAATTAGCTTCACGCTGTATCCCGCACACAGCAGGGTAGGCAGAGGGAACCTAGTGTTAAGACACTCCGTTCCCCACTTTCTGCCGAATTCTGGAGGCATTGCATGCTGAGTGGCAGAACTCAACGCCGCGCTTAACCTCGACACCAGAGCGAGGAAATGGAAATATAAATTTAAGTAAATATTTCATCTCGTCGAGTGGGAATCGAACCCAGAACCAGTCGGTTTTGCAGTCACACCTCGTGCCGCTGCGCCACGACCGGCCTCTATACTTAAATATATACTTATTATAGGTAGTAAATATATACTTATTATAACTTAACTTCGCTTTACGCTGTATTGCGCCTAGCGGGGTAGCGCCAAACAACACGGTATACGCATATCTCTTTCGCCTCGTCCACTGTCATCAACCACTTCATATTTGTCTTAATACTTATTACGTGACCTTCCTCCAGTACCATTGTTACTGTGTTTTCGAAGGTTAACTCCCTCTACCTCCTCCTACCTCTCTTGCCGCTCACCTTTCCTTCATACATCTAGAACTAAAAAAAATTACATATCTGTTAAAATAATATATTAATAATATAAATAATATTCCAGGTAGTAAGAATGCGCGCGAACTTCCTTCAGCCGTCGCTGGCGCACACGCGGCTCGTGGACGAGGACAGCGTGCACTCCATGCCGGTGGCGCAGATGGGCAACTACCAGGAGTACCTCAAGCGCATGACGCCGCAGCTCCGCGAGATCGAGTCGCAGCCTGTTAGACAGCACATGTTTGGCAATCCGTTTAAGATTGATAAGGTGTGTTTGTGTGTGTATATACTACTGTGTACAGTATGGTTGACAAGTCGTGGCCATTTTGAAGTTAACTGTGGATGGCTGCGTAGATTTGATAGTTGATTTTTTTCTTATTTTTGATTAATTTCTTAAGAGTACAATGCGCAAAAATTCAGTAAACCTAACTAAGGTGGCTATGACCTAGGCCGTCCTGAAATACTGAAATATGACTTTTATTCCTTCATTTATGGTGATTACCAATCACCATACTTATTATAAAATAATGATAAAAAGTAAAGAAATGTACTATATAAGTATATAAAATAATAAATTTAACTATGCATAAGTAAATTTATTTTTTGTTCCAACATACAATTATTTCAATTAAGTGTTATTTTTTTATGTTTGTTCAAGTAAAATGAAAAACGTTATAAAATATAATGTTTGCAATTTTCAGAGGATGATGGTAGACGAAGCGGATATAGACCCACTTGGCGCAGTGCGAGGTAGTGGAGGCCCGGGCGCGGCAGGGAAACGGGGCTCAGAGAGTCCTCGGGCCGCGCCTCCTAAACGCAAAGCCGGGCCTCTGCCCCCACACATAGTGGCGAGGCGGCCGTCCACCCCCGCGCCAGTGGTCACGCCGCCAGTGATGCCCGCGGCGCCACTGAGCCCGGTGACGAGGCCCACGTCGCCCCTGGCCCCTGTGCCGACGGAGCTACCGTCTGGAAGACCACCCGAGGTAAGTTTGTAAATTATTTTTGTAATTAGACGGAAATGTGATTATAAATGTTTGATACATAATAAAGATAACAGTTTTTATTTAGAACATATGATTTTATAGTTGATTATAAATTTATAAAACCTGGAACAGACAAGTAGTATGATATTTTTATCTCAAATAATTATGTTTATATTATAAATAGATATTTCGGCTTTAATAAAGGAGTTATATGTTAAAATGAAATCTGTAAAATCTGTCAAAATGAGTAAAAAATGGAGATCAATAGTACTGTCACTTATTTCTTTTGAATCATATCAATTCATATTTATATAAAAAAAACCAGAGTTACCAATAAATCATAATTTTATTTTTTTTCTTTCCAGGAACCTCCAAACGTGGAACCGGAGGGCCCTTCACCTCCGCTGTCTCCGCAGCCCGCCGCGCCCACCAACCTGCCGCCCGTTATCAAACCTTTTCTCAATGGAGGTTCGTTATTTAAGTTACAGTACAGCCGATGTCGTGGTCGTCAAGTTAGGTTTTCTGTACTTTTGTGTATAGTATACTCGGGAATAAAATAATGAAAAAAATAAAATCAAAACTGCATCAATTGACTTCAGGAGCGAGATACGGTATTATTGTGTCTCAGTGTCTCTAAAGAAAATAAATTTAAAATAGATATCTATCTCTTAAGTTTTTCAAATATATTTTGCAAATATTTAAATTATAACGAAATGGATAACAAAATGCCTCGAATTTGCCATTATTACATAATTATCACATTCAATCATTAAAGGCCAGTCATGACAGGTACACAAGCGTGCGACTGTGAATGCGATGATAGGTTGTGAGTTCGATTCTCACTCGAGGAAATGAAATATTTAATAATTTCATTTCTCTGGTAAGGAGTTCCTCCTCTCAACGCGCAAATGCCTCCATGGAACTAAAGTGTCTTAATAGAAACTAGAGTTTCTTAACAATAGGTTACCGAGTCCTCTTTGGCTACATTGCTGAGGCTAAAAATAATAACTACAAGACTATTATATAATTAACACAACCAAAGTAACAAAAGAACTCGCCTTACAGATGCCTACACAACAATGGGTACCAAGATGCCGCGGTCTCCGTCCCCGCCAGCGGAGGCGTGCGTGCCGCTGCCCTCGCCGCACGACACGCAGGAATTGCAGATCAACGCGATACTGCAGGGCATCGCGGCCGAGAACAACTTTATAGCGAGGAATAGACGGAAGAAGCCCAAGGTAAATATGTCATTGTTGTCATTTTTAAAGAGACGCGACGGTCGTGGGTTCGATTCCTCCTCGGGGGAATTAATTATTATTTATTAATATTTTCATTTCTTCGCTCTGGTATCAAGGTAAAAACGCGACGCTCGAAAATTAGGCGGAAAGTGAGAAACAGTGTTTTCACACTATTTTCCCTCTGTCTACCCTGCCACATGCGGGATAAAGAGGAATTGTCTCCCAAGCATAAGCACTGGTATTTTTTCTTATAGTGAATATGTGATTTTTGTGTATTATTACTTATTAAGTACCCCAGTAAATTAATTTAGTCTTATGCGTGACTGTTATTTTATTACATTTAGGTTGTTTTGTCTACAGTAACAGACTTCTGCGCTATCACTACTTTTCAAATAATAGCATACGCGGTCAAACATAAATATGCTACGATAAGTGATTGATGTAGTCAAGTGCATTTTTTTTCTTACTATGCTAAGCGGGATCTATCGTAAAGCTTTAAAATAATCAAAAATAATAATTAATAATTTTTTTTTTTTAAAAACCCTTCATTAGTTGCTAGTTTAGCTTTAGTTATGAAAATAAATAATTTTCGAAAATCGGACGGAAAATGGAGAAAGCAATGTCTTAACATTAGATTCCCTCTACTTATTCTGCTAAATGTGCGGAATACAGCGTGAATTTAAAAAAATCTTTTATATTATAAATATTTCAATATACTATATTCTTTTTAAAGATCGAAAAGCAAGAACCAATACTGTTACCACCTCAGCCAACCCGCAAGGAATTGGCGGAGATCAGAAAGCATAATCTCGAAGTACGTTCTGAAGTGTATCGGGCGGTGAGAAGGCCGGGTAGAGGTATGTATTTTTTTTACTTTTATATTTTCGTATTTACCTAGTCACTATGTCAGTGGTAATGTCAATGATGAATATCTTGTCTTCTTTATTCCTTTTTTTGCCAGTGCATTTGATGCATCTATTATTTCACTATGTCATTTTGTATGGCAATGATATAAATATGCGTCTGATTTGAACCCACATCTATATCTTACATTGTTATCTATTTGTCATTAAGGTAAAACTGAAATTAATCATATTTATAATTTTTTGGTGAGTCATGATGAATGCAATCAACATTTTTTATTTAATAATCTTGATAAGAAGAAAGTATTTAGAACCTTATTTTTTATATCTTAAAGTTATTTGTGGCATGTCATATAATTTTGTAATTTGAAATTCCTTTATTTTGACATGAATCATATGTGTGTACGTCATTAATTATTAAAACATACTCCGCTGATTCATATTTATGTTTATAATTAATTAGGAAACTGTGATGCATGTGCATAACCTATGCTTGAAAATGAAACTTTAATAAATATAATACACGTTGAATTAGCATTTCAACCCACAACTATAGTTTGCGTCATATGATAATTAAGCAAAAATGAGTCAATTACTGCTGTAAACTAAAAACTGTATGTGTTATCGCCTAATGGTTTCTATAGTTAGTGATAAGGAGTGTAAAAACAAATATGGTAATAGAAATATTATTATATTTTTTATTACACAACAGATGCAACCTAGTGGCAGGTCACCTTGTCTTCTTCCGATTTTTGTCCAAATTTGCTTGCCTTACAGCCTTGCCGTGCCTTGCAGGCAAATGAAAATAATTTAAAATATAATCATTATCCCAAGTGGGAATCGAATCTACAACCTTCGACAACAGTCGTATATCGTACCACTGTGCCACAATGGCGTCACATTATTTCTTACAAATACTAAAATATACGATTCTTCCCAACAGATTTCACGAAGCTGTTCGAATACTTAAAACAATTGAAAGGTAGTGTGGATATTAAGAAGGAAGTGATACGTGACGTTATTAGTGAATCATTGCGTTTCAAGCGGAAAGCGCTCGCGAAACTTCTAGAAGACTTTTTAGCGGGACTAGAGAAGAATGGGAACAGTGCCTCAGTTAACTTGAAAAGGATAAACACAAATAGTCATAGTTAGTGGTTTGTGAAATGAACTCGAAGACTCTGTGTTCGTATATGTTTATGTAATGTCAGATAATATTGTTATATATTATATGAATGGCGCTGCCATGGAGCTGTCGGTGTTGGATGGTTAAAATGCATTTTTGTTTATTATATGCATAATATTTTTTTTTATATAAGGATATAATTAATTTTTAGTGATATTAAATAGGCATGGAATTTTTTCAATGAGTTTTTTTTTTAAGAAATATATTATTATATAACTATGCACTTTGTGCATATATGAAATATATTGCCAATTAACAAGGAAATACCAGGTTTTGTCTGACCAATTAGTTAATTGAATTTTATAATATAATCTACTACTTTACAAGTGGAACTGCATTTTAACAATATTTTATAGCTTTATATATTATTTTGATAACAAAGTATATATTAAATAAATAAAAAGTTAACACCACTTTTACACCGACAGTCTCAATTATATAATTATATAATTTGGAAACAAGCTATTTTAGAGATGCGTCGTAATCGCCTCGTAAGGCTGTGAACATTTCTATGTACAGGGCGGCTAAGCAATAGTGAATGTTATAAAAAAATATTTACACGCATTCATGTTATTGTGATAAATTATAAAAATGAGATTTTAAATGTCGTTTTTGTTATTGAACTTTGGACTTTTGTGATACCGCCACGTTTCCGTTACCACGTATAAGCATTTACATAGCATCGAAATTGTTTGTAAGAAAGAGTCTGGAAAATGATTTGGGACAGCAATATGTATTGTATTTTGAACTGGGACGATTGATTGTGTTTGTTTGTTTGTATATAGCATTGTAAATATTAGCATACGATTGGATGTAGGATGCTTTTAGGCATCTCTGAATACGACTTTTAGTATGACCGGGTATTAAAAAAATCTAATTGAAAGCAACCATAGTATTATTTTAAAACATAGTTCTAGTATAGCATATGTATTGGTAGGAAATTATATTTTAAAAATGCTAGATCATTTTAAATTACCAAATGCTTTGATTGGATTACAATAAAACCCTGTCGCTTTAAAAGTCGTTTGGTCAATTGTAAAGTGTATATATCATTTTATAAATAAATTATGATCCTTATTGGATTTTTTATTTTGTGTTTTATTATCCTTTGTTTTGGGTTAGTGTAAGTAGTGTGGGTTTAAATCAATAAGAGAATACGTCATTTACAATTTGAATACAGCGCTATACGAGTACAGCACATATTGGACACAACTCTGGAAGAGCACATTGACAAATGGCTTAGGAAGAGGCAAACACTAAAGAGGTTGCACAGAATTTTGGGAAATTCCAGGAATGAAGTACTTATAGATTTAGCCAGGGATTACTACAAAAAGCTAAAATGCAAAGTTTTGCCTAGAAGCAGTAGACTTAATTTAAATTTAAAAATAAATTAGAAATAGTGTTAATGGTACAATCACACTACAGTGTGGTGTTTTTTTTGGAAAGAATAAAGTAAACGTTGAAGTTCAGGATTTAACCGATTTGATTTCTACGTGCGTTCGGAGAACTTCATAGTATGACTCAAGCTTAATACCACTATAATGAGCACACCAAGAGAGCCCGACGGTTTCCACGTTTCAATCGGGATATCATAAGGTACCACTGCCTTTCCGTTCTTCATGCGTCGAATGCAATTATTTTCATCAAGGGTTATTGGGACAATAAGTCCGAGGTTAGGAGGTGCATCGTGAGAAAGACTGCATTGGTGCTGTGTGTTCAGCAGCTTCTGGAAGTAGCTTCTCCATCGTTCCTTCACATAGGCATGATTATAAAGCAGCATGCCCTGGGATCAGGGCATCTTTGACACGTCCTTCCTTAGAAAAGCCAAGAACTCGCTTGCTCGCCGCAATTATTGCTGTTTGTGCTCGATGTTTTATTTCATTCTTATTTTATTTATAAATACACATAAACATACTTTTGACGATTAGGAAAATATTCCCTAAAAGTCCAAATGCATTCACTCTTTATTATTTACTCGAATTCAACTAAATTATAATTTTTAAAGGATAAAATATTTTTTTGCTTCAGTCTGTATCACTCATATAACGGAATAGGTATAAAGAACCTAGTGTCAAGACACTAGTTGGAGATTGGATTGGTGACAAGGCCTTGTATATTTCAAGTGTCACCAGTAGTAGAGTTTTCATGTTCGGTCTGATCAGTCACATGCGTATGGTCGGTATAACATAATTTTAATTTCATTTTGACTTTCCATCACAACGTTCATGGGAAAACAATGCAATGCTTCCACCTCTTTCATTTCCAAGCCTCTTTCCGTTCCAACTAGACTAGAATAGGTATAATAGTTATTCTGCTCTGACGCTAGAGCACAGCCCATTTTCAAGCTGGCGGCACCACGGTCTTAATCGCCGCCATTACGCCCTAGCAGGTGTGTTAAAATTTACCTCTTACTCTTGTTGGAGCAAGATGATCACGTGGTAGGTGTATGAAATCATCCGTCTAACTAAGGTAATCTTTTTATAACATTCAATACGGATGCGGCTATGGTCCCTTGAGCATGGGGAAAAAAATAAGCTGCTGTCAACGCAATCAAAGATGAGCGTTCATGCGTAGTTTTCGCTGAACTTCGTATAAAATTCAAAGCGTAATCAAGACATATAAGGTACACAAAACTTCCTGGCCACGTACAATGAGTCACATCAACGTTTTTTTGTTATCAGCATATATAAAAAATAGGCAGCGCGGGAAAAAGAATCTGTTTAAATTTTTTTCTTATCTTAAAAAATTACAGATATTAAGCATTAAATTACGTTCTTCCCTGCCAAATATGGCGAAGAGTGTGACGTCATGTTGCGTCTTGCCAGTCTGCGCTTGCGAATACTTTCATACTTTTGCTCGTTTAGCTCTCACGGTATTGGTATAAATTCTATTGTTTTCTTATACTAAATAAATAAAATAGTTAAAAAAAAAACTCCGTATCACCCGTAATAGGACATAACAGTCACCGTGACGTCACGCAGCTACTTGGCGAAAAAGCGCATATATAAAAAAGCTCTGAAACTTTACACCGTTGTAACTTTTGAAATCCTGACCCGATTTTGATGAAACAAAAGTTACTATTAATTGCACGTTTTGAGTACTAGCATTAAATGTAACTATTACATTTATATGTAAATATAACAGTAACTGTTGAACAGTAAAATTTTGATGTGTTGGTTCATTCATCTTTGGTTGGCTCATTGTGAAATTCGACAAAAATTGAGAATTACAGTAGAAACGAAGCAAAATATACAAAAAATCAAAATTTATATACTATGTGATAGAAAAAATGATTTAGAAGAGTTTTACAACACATAAAATATTAAATCAGCTTCGCGCTATATCCCGCACACGTCAGAGTAGGCAGAGGGAACCTAGTGTTAAGACACTCCGTTCCCCACTTTCTGCCGAATTCTGTTCGGAAGGCAGTTCTGCTGAGAAGGGCTAGCAAAAAACTTAACAGTTGCTCGTTTCAATATAGAGGTTACAATTTTATTCTTTAATAATTATTTATTCACCTTCACCCTGTATTCCGCACACAGCAGGGTAAGCAGAGGAAACCTAGTATTAAGGCACTCTGATCACTACATTCTGTCGAATTCTCGAGGCGTGCGTTGCGTATTAAGTGGCAGAACTCAACGCCGCGATTTGCCTCGACACCAGACCGAAGAAATGGAAATATAAATTTAAGTAAATATTTCATCTACTCTAGTGGGGATCGAACCCACAACCAGTTGGTTTTTTTTTGGCCACACCAGTGGCCCCTGCGCCACGACCGGCCTCAATAACAATTTTATTGCTCGCTACAATAATACAATTGTAGCAATCCTGCATGAAACTCAAATAGTCCTAATTAAAAACATTTTCATTTTTCAAATATTTTGGACAGTATAATAAATAAGCTTTCACAATTAACATTATTTTTACAGTCACTTTAAATCTCTGCAGTGCCAAATTTAAAACACACTGCAGAGTACTATTATAGACACGTATATTTAGACCCATAAATGATTTATTTAATTTTTGGAGGCAATACTTAGGAGTTACATGTCTGTCTTTGCTTCTAGTCACTATCGTATGAATGCCACTTTTTTAGTATAACATTTAATACGATGACGGACAAACAGAATAACTAAATTTGCTATAATTGAGTAAAATTCTAGCATTCTTAAAGAGATCAATCATCTCGTACATCTTTTCTCAAATGAATCAATGATATTTTATTGTGTAAAAACATTACACTGCTTAGATTTAATATAGTTTACCGAGTTAATTGTTTTGAGATAATAATTACTTTCGTATTGTAAAATTTATTATTAATTATTGTTAATTATAGGTTTCTACAAAAAAATAACAGATTTATAAGTGCTTAATGTTTGTAAATAATTATTAAGAGATTTTATATCATAATAACTTGTGTCATAGTTACAGTATCTTTCGTAAATTTCTAATAGTAAATAATTAAATAATAATTAAATATTCATTTATATTTAATTCCCGACTGCTAAGGAAGGGTTATGTTTTTCGCGCGTATCTTGTATGTATGTAATATTCTTTATTACCTCGTATCTCCAGAACCCCTGAACGGATTTACATATTTGAGGTATCGTTAGATTCGTATTAGCAACCCAAGTGTTCTTAGATAGGTGACGTTAATAAAAAATAATCATGGCGGCTATGGTACGCCATTTTACTTAGCGATAAAAAAAATTTCGTTTCGAATACTAAAATATGGGTATCAAATTCAAGAGCTCAATTTTAGGATTTCAAAAAGGTATATCATGATTATCATTATCATAATAAATTCTAACAAAAAAAT
>JAATLQ010032457.1:0-14249 GCA_013421005.1 Heliconius erato x Heliconius himera
TTAATCTGTACCGATTTTTATAAAATTTGAAATTCAGACTCTTAAAAATATTTAATTGAACACGTGTTTCATGGTTTTTAAGAATTCACCCCCTAAGGGTTCAAATAAGGGGTTGAAAGTTTATATGGAAAAATCTTTAAATTGCCACCGATTTTTATAAAAATTTAAATTCAGATTGTTAAAAATATTTTATTGAACACGTGTTTCGTGGTTTTTTTAGAATTCACTCCTAATAAGCGGGCGAAGCCGCGCGCGCCCTCTAGTAATATATAAAATCGCATATATTGGCCGTTTTAAAAGTCTTTGTAATATAGTTGTAGGTTTTAAAAGTAAAAATATATAAAAAAATGTATATTTAAATTTAAATAATGCCGAAAATGGGCCCTTGTGGTTCAGGGGCACAATTGTGTAACTGTAAATATTTAATATTTTAATTTTCCTAGCTCTGGTAACGAGACAAAGCGCGGTGTTAAGTTCCGCCACTCTGTGCAATGCCTGTAGAATTCGGCGGAAAGTGGAGAACGGAAGTGTCTTAATGGCAACGGAGTGTCCTTACACTGGGTTGCCAGATTCCCTTTGAATATAGTGTGAGGTTAAAAATAACTTAATTAATTACTATATTTTTGTTAAATACCCTTAATAAATAATTGTATAGCTGAAGCGAGACGCACGGGTGCCCCTACTTTTATATAAATTGTACACATCCACATCTCATAAAATGCAAAATATTTTTTTCTTAATTAAACGTACCAACCTACTCGAAAAACATGAAAAAAACACATAAATAACTCAAAGTTCACCAATAATAAGCTAAAATTTCAATCCACCCTTTATTCGGCCAATATTGTTTGAATGAAATCCTACTTCGAGAAGCCATTTATCTCTCTATCACCATTCATTCCATCAGTAACAGATCTTTGCGCGTGTCAGTAGCTGTCTGGCCGTGGCTATCTTGACTTCTATATAATGTTAGACAGCAGTAAGGTTATATATTATTATGGAAAAACAAGGCTAATAATATAACTGAAATGGACGCCGGACTTTGATTAATGAAAGTATCTAAATGAAGAGTAGTATTCTAATAAAGAATAATAGTGAAATATAAAAATGTACTTTAGTAAAATGGTAAAGCGTTCTCGTTTTTTTAGTGTCATGTTTTATCCAGCAAAGTGTAAAATTAATTCAAAGCTCTTTTGTTATTATTATTTTGTAGGTTCTTTATCTTTTTAAGCTTCATATTTTATGTATGCATAGCGGAGCACACAGAGGGAACCTAGTATTCATAAAAATCGTTTCCCACGCACCTTGAGATCTTGTGTGTTTAGTGATAGAACTCAACGCTGCGTACTGTAATTTTATTAGAAAACGAAAAGAATTAATTTTCTCGAGAAATGGGAATTGACATCGCTTTCTCCGTAAAAAGCTGTGCCACTGCGCTACGAAAGATCCGATCTTTGTTTATGTCGTTTATGGAGCTCCAGCACGTAACTTATTTTGCATGGACTATAAAACGTAATGTCCCAATTTTTCCAGTTTCTGTAGTAATTTCATGAAATTTTGTGCTTTATTGTTCCTCTATACTTCCCAGATATCTAAGTTTTATATATATTTATGTATATAGTAGTTTGGTGGTGAACAGAATCAAGCCAAATATTATGTATAAGTAACCTACCTTCTCAAAAATGATGACCCATTTAACCCTCAAAAAAGATTTAATATACTATTTATTTAAAAACCATTGCTTTGACATATATATAAAAAAATATGTTTATTCTCACAAGATCCTTATATAAGAATGCCATCCAGCCTAGAAGCTAACTAGATTATAAATAAGCGACTTTTTACGATAAGAATACATAAAATTTACGATCTCCTGCGGCCCGTAAAAGTATATTAAAACCGTCCTGTCACATAAATAATGTTTAGAACTATAAGTAATAAAGTTTGACGCGTTTCCTACTCACTTGAGCTTTTATTAAACCAAGAACTACATATTAACAACTCAGAGATTTATATTGATTTTTTTTCTATTTACTGCTTATTTAAATAGCTTTTATACGTTTAGATAGACAATATAAGATAGGTGTTGGGTTCAATATCGGTACTGAAGTCGTTTTATTTGAAGGTTTTTTTTTAGCTTCACACTTTATCCCGCATAGATCAGGGTATATAGAAAAAGAAAACCTAGAGATAAGGAACTCTATTTTCTACTTTCCGTACAATCCTCCAGACATTGCCACAAAACGACCGGGAAAAGCGTGAATCTACTTTTTCTTTTAAAATGCGAAACTATTCTATCTATCAGCTTCACGCTGTATCCCGCACACAGCAGGGTAGGCAAAGGGAACCTAGTGTAAGACACTCCGTTCCCCACTTTCTGCCAAATTCTGGAGGCATTGCGTGTTAACTGGCAGAACTCAACGCCGCGCTTTGCCTGGACACCAGAGCGAAGAAATGGAAATATAAATTTAAGTAAATATTTCATCTCCTCGAGTGGGGATCGAACCCACAACCAGTCGGTTTTACAGTCACACTTTGTGCCGCTGCTCTACGACTGGCCTCCCAATATCAAGGCAATCCCAATACCACGATTTTAATCAGCTTACCTAATACAAAATATAAACGTGAGCGGTACTTCGAGTGAGTTGATATATAACTATATCAAATTCAGAAGACGAGATAGCTCAAGAAACCTTTGACGATATCAGCTAAATAGACAAGATTAGCAATTATAATTCGTATCATACGACTGAGATGAAGAATTGTACAAAAGATGGAAATTCTGGGAAGACTCGGAGAACGCACGTAAAATTGCAGATGAGGGAACAAGTGGCTGAATATAGGTCTATTTGCAAGGGAAATGTGTAACCGACCTTCACTTTATAGAGATCTGGAACGTGTTCAATGGGTATACGAGATTTATCTTATTCTTTGGTATTTCAAAGATTTTCTGGTATGGAGGTTTTTTTAGACGCCGGACTTAAGGAAGAGGATATATTCTGTATTATTGTGATTTTTTTTGTAAGAATTTGTTGTTTTTAAACACTAAATTCTGTTGTTGGAACGTCAATTAATCATAAAGTCCGTCATGGCGCAGTGGTACAAGCGTGTGACTATAAGTGCGTTGGTTGTGGGCTTAATTCCTACTCAGGAGAGTAAAATACTTAATATTTATCTTACTTTCCTCTGGTAACAAGTTAAAATGTTGCCTCGCAAAGCCTTGTTTAAGGGAACAATATTAACTGATTGTCTTAACACTAGATTCCATTTGCCTACTCTGCTATATACGGGATACAGCGTAATCAAAAAAAACATTAATAAATTCTTAAGAAAGGATCAGTTTGATCAACGATCATTTGTCTCAAATCTCAGAGTTAATATATAATATACAACTCTTACTTATTTTCTTTAACTGACCGCGCGGGCGAAGCCCCAAGTAAAAGCTAGTATTATGCTATGCGAATTTCACAATCGGTATCAAGTAAACAAAAATATTAATTATTAAAATTGAATCGAAAATTTATGATTAAATCAAAGTTACTTACCATGAAACATTAATTTAATTTAAAATTGTAACCCAAAACTAAAAAGTTGGCAATATTACGGACGTGCTTCAGAGAACAAGTAAAGTTGTTCTTCCCTCGGTTAATTTATGTGTAATTTTGTAGAAAGTCGTTATTTTCCTTGTAACTGCCTCTGTTCGTCGCACTCAGAAAAATAAATTATTATTTGATTGCCATTAATTTGTATAAACATAAATACGCCACATTATATTTTTAAATAACAAAAGCTTTTAAATCACAGCTACTCTCCGTATCTGTCACTTATATTAGAGTAGGCAAAGGGAAATCTATTATAAAGACACTCTGTTCTCTACTTTCAATCAATTTTCAAGACATTGCGTATTGAGTGGCGGAACTCACTGCCGCACTTTACCTTGCTAACAGAGAGAGACAGGCTCTCTCTTTGGTAACAAATCAAACGTCAACTTCATTCCCTCGAGCGGGAATAGAACTGAAACATTTACGCTTAACTCTATGTTTAGATTTAAAATTGATGAAACCCTAATTGACAGATCTATAGATAACTATATAAGTATAATTGGTTAAAACGACAATATTGATACTTTCAGCAAACATTTAAATAAATAAAGAAGATCCGAATTTAATGATATTAATTATCCTATTTAATTTGTTTAACCTTGTTCGAGGTGACAACGTACGTGCTTACAGTAAAACACAGAGTTTCAGCTGTTCAAATATATTTCACTGTACTGCTATATCATTTAAACTGCTCTAATTTGAACTTTTAGTTGTAAAGTTTTATTTCGTTTTATAGCATTATTTTATATTATTTTATATGACTTTAAATTAGTGTTAAAATTGTATTTGAAGCAAACGTAAAACATATTTGAATATTTAAAAGACACTCCGTTTCCCATTTCCCGCTGTATACTGGAGACACCAGAGGGACAGAATAAAAATATTAATAGAGTGTGAATCAAACCCACAGCCATCGCGTTTGTAGTCTGACGCTGTGCCGCTACGCAACGACAGCCTCAGTTATCATATCACATAATATCTTCACATATTATACCTACTTAAATAAATTACCTGACGCTGCCATCTGGCTATAAGAGCTTCACTCGATCCTGTAAAAGCTTGGTTGAGAAGCTCACTTTACGCGTTGTAATTACAATTTTAAGAATAGAATAAGATTTTAACACAACGTCATAATGCAACTTTATATAAGTGATTTACTTTTGTTCTTTACTCATTTCGTTTAAGTCCGTCGTGGTGAAGAATTTGAACTGTGAACGGCGGTTGTGGGTATCAGCGTCACTTGGGGGAATTACCTTTATAAAATATAAAGTGAAGCTGCGTCTGTCAACATGTGATGCCCCAAAATAAGCAGGAAGTGGGAACCGGAGTTCTTTGCCTTAAGTTCTTTTTTATTATACTTCTTTTAAGGGCGCTGTTCTCTTGTATTATCAATTGGATTTGAAAAAATGTTTTTGTATATAATAGTCACATTCAGTAAGGTGAACATTATTAGAGTTTGTGTATAAAAAAACCGGTCAAATGTGAGTCGTAATGGCGCATCAAGGTTTCCGTATCGACTTTGGGAATTTCATTCAAAATACGGCAAAAATGTTTAAAAACCGTTCGTATTTTATTGATTTTGAACCTTGATTTTTTTATGCTTCGAAGCTCTAGATTAAGAATTATATTTGATGTAAATTTCACCTTGATACCTTCAGGCGATGTAGAGAAAAATGGTCTTGTCAGAGGAACAGGGAGACAAACAGATGTACAACAACACGTAATCCTATAAAGGTCCCGTTTTTTTGAAATACGAACCCCGAAAGAAAAATGAAGTTAATTAAGTATAAATATTTAATTAAAACATATTCGTATTTAATATTTAAAACACTGTCAAAAGAAGTGAAGTTTCATGTCAACACGAGGCCGATGCACGTAAACGCCGCGTCAATAATGAGATATTTTGATCAAACGTAGAGTATTTAATTAAGCTTTATATTGAAATGTTGAATAAAATTGTCAATATAACACGATTTAAATTGACACCTTTTTAATACAGTTTAAGTGGTCCCTCAGGGATATATAGAGTACCGTGATAAATTATTTTGCCTTTAGGTTTTTTGTGCTAATATAAGTTTATAAATAAAATTAGCTTCACGCTGTATCCCGCATACAGCAGGGTAGGCAGAGGCAACCTAGTGTTCCCCGTTCCCATTTTCTGCCGAATTTTGGAGGCATTGCGCGTTGAGTGGCAGAACTCAAGGCCCACTTTGCCTTGATACCAGAGCGAAAAAATCGAAATATAAATTTAAGTAAACATTTCATCTCCTCGAGTGGGGATCGAACCCACAACCAATCGGTTTTACAGTCACACTTTGTGCCACTGCGCCACGACTGGCTTCAATAATATAATTATATGCGGTTTGTAATTCGGGTGCAAGTTTATCTACGATCACATTCTCGTTCTGGTTCTGGTTCTCGTCTTGTTTTTCGCATAATGGTTCTCCGCTATCTATCGATTTCTGTGCTTAATATTACAAAAAATATTGATTCGTAGTAATATTTTTTTAACATAAAAACATTATCATTGATTATTAAATTTGGTAAATCAGCCACTGTTGCTTCCACAAAAACAAAGACTTTTTAGCGTTTTGCCTTATTAAGCAAAATTAATAAAAAATATTTAACAATTTATCTTATAACTTATTTTTATAATGTTTATTAAAAGTTAATGTAAAATGTAACAATTTCTTCATGTAATTCATCTAATATTTGTCAGACATATCGATGTTAGTCACAGTGCTACATTAAATCGATACAATGGACACGTTTACGGTCAGAAATCATTTGATCAAATCTCTAAGGCGTCGTCTTGATTAATACTGGGATGCTTTTGTTTTGCTTCACTACCATTAGAAATGGACAGACACGCTAAGTTTAAATAGAAAATAGTATGTTTTAGATACTTAGTATAAAAGATTCTGTTTCTGATATATTCTGTAAATGTCGGTTTATAAAAGCGATAGATGTGGATTCGATTCTTATATTACAATCGTATATTACAAAGGTATTTATTTATAATTTATCCATGAGCGGGGCCAGTTGTGGCGCAGGGGCACGAGCGTGCAACTCTAAGCGCGACAGGTTGTGGTTTCGATTTCTACTCGAGGAAATTAAATATTAATTATTGAAATATTTCGTATACTACCAAAACAAGGCAATGAAAATATTAAATATTTTTATTCTTGCTTTGGTAATGAGGCAAGACACGGCGTTGAGTTCTGCCATCTAAGATTCGAGTTCGCAATGCTTCCAGGTTTAGGCGGAAAATAGGAAACGGAAACATCTTAATGGTCATGCTTTGAATGCTATGAGCGGGATACAGCGTGAAGCTAAAAAAACAATGTTACGCACGCAGCTTCGCCCGCCGGCATGCGCATTATAAAAACCTTCAACTCAAATTACTCTATTTTTGAAAACGGCATAAAAATCGGTTACGTTATTTAAAAGATTTAAGCGACAGACAAGCGATATATAATATTTTCTATCTGTATGTACATGTTTTTAAAATAAAGCCTGAGTATCTAAAACTATTCCATTTTAATTGATGCCATAAAAACTCAACTTCGAATGGCGACTTTTAGTAAAAATAAAAAAAAATGCTGAAAAAAACGAAGTTTCAATAGAAAGGAAAGTTGCAGTTCAATTTTAAAAGGTTCTCATCAGTTTCAAAGTAGAGCAATAAAAGTGTTTTATTTGATTTATTTATACCAATTAGCGCTTGTAATCTTGAGACCTTTCTGTACTTTCTAATACCAATTAAAATGGCGAAGGTAAAGTGAAATAAAATACTTGTTACTTAGATATCTTATTTAATTGTTTAATGTTTTAAAATGTTATTTGTTATTGTACAATTAGAATAGAATATGACAAAACTTTTCCGTAACTAAGTGACGGACAGTGAAAGTGGAGCTGGAACTGGAAGCTGGAAGCGCGGCGTTTAACGTTGAAATTTGCCATGCTGTTAGTGAAATCTTGGGAAGTGCTTAAGAGAAGTGCTAAGAAAGGATTTTCGGAGAACGGGGAAAAAAAATACAATACCTGCGCCCCAAAACTCTCAAGATGTATATCCAGTAATAGGATCAATGTCATATATTGTCTTAACAACGCGGGTTCGTTCTCGTTCTCTAAGAACGGAGATCGATCCCACAACCAGTTCTTAAAGTTTACCAGGATGGCCTTATACAATGTTTTTTTTATCTTCACGCTGTATCCCATATATGCAATAGTAGACAGCGGGAGACCTGAGCACCTAGTGTTAAGATATTCCGTTCTCATAAATACACTGACGTTCCCTACTTTCTGCCCAATTCTCAAGATGCAAATTGAATTGTTACCAGATCAATTGAACTCACCACCGTCGGTTTTACAGTCATACCCTTATGCCACCGGTCCGCAACGGCCTCAATATAAAGTAAATAAGAGAATAAATACAAAAAAACTCGGTATAATTACATTAATTGATTGAAAGCCTTTGGACGTGACAACGAAACGAGCTGAATACTAATTTAAATTTTCTTTACGCAAGTGAATAATATTATACTTACATATATGTATATGTATTTTTTAAGTGAAATATACTAAAATCTATAGTCTTTTTTTAAGCTTCGCCTCCTGCCAATTATCTTTTTATCAATCTATGCAAGAAAATATCTTCTTGATCGTCCTTCGGACGTCTTGATCGACAATTGGATTGGCTCTCAAACACATGTTAGATACATGTACACGCATTAGTTATTAAATACAGTAATATATCAAGACCGTTGTGGCGCAATGGAACAGTGACTGATTGTTGTGAGTTCGATTCCGATTTGGGGGATATTTCCCATATTTAAAACTTATTTTTATTTTCCCGCCTTGGCAAACAAGGCGTGGCGTTGAGTTCTACTACTTTACACGCAATGTCTAAATTTGGCGGAAAGTGAGGGAGGCGGTGGATTAAAAAGGTTCTCTTTATCCTCATGTAGTATATTTATTTTTTATAATGTTTTTTTTTCATTTCCTAAAACTTCTGGAAGAACGGGAAAATACGAGATTTTTTACTCTCTTCATTTTGACTGACACTTTTTTAAATAGAATCATCATGTTTTTATTCTAAACTGCTTTATAATTTTATCTCTTTCAAAAGAGACTAATTGCACATTCATGCAGTTTAAAGAGAATAGTTGAAACCATTAAAAATGTTGCCAAAACAACGCCTGATTGGATTTTGTTTGAGGCTTTTGAAAAATGGCGGACCGTTGATTCGCCCTTTGACAGGTTTGTTACGGAAACTGACTCTGAATTTTATAGACGCC
Organism: Heliconius erato x Heliconius himera; assembly: GCA_013421005.1. Lineage (NCBI taxonomy): Eukaryota > Metazoa > Arthropoda > Insecta > Lepidoptera > Nymphalidae > Heliconius > Heliconius erato x Heliconius himera. The sequence continues at coordinate 8,900 of JAATLQ010032457.1, forward strand.
GCTATTGAACATTTAATACTAAAAATATTTTTTAACACCCGACGAAAACAGAGGTGTTATCAATTCGACGTGTTTATGTATGTGTCCGTATGTCTGTTTGTGGCGTCGTAGGGTCTAAACGAATCAACCGATTTTGGTTTAGTTTTTTTTGTTTGAAAAGTGACTTGAATCTTCTTACTAGAGCGTAGAAATTAAAGTAATAAATACCTCTGCGGGATTAAAATCTACAACGCCAATGTTGCCACCGCCAAACCCAGTCTCTATTTAAAAATAGAACAAGAAAAATCAAAAGAACGTAACTAAAATCTGAAGAAGAAGAAAGAAAAAAAAATTAAACCTAATAAGGTATTAAAAAAAAACAATCAATATAAAAAAAAAACTTTGCCACTATTTTTTTTTATGGAAAAGGACAAGGCAAACGAGCGTTCGGGTCACCTGATGGTAAGTGATTACCGCCGCCCACGACCCCGTGCAATACCAGAGGAGCTACAGGTGGGTTGCCGGCCTTTAAGGTGGAGATAGACGCGCTTTTTGAAGGTACCTATTTCATATCGACCTGGAAACACTACCGCGGGTAGGCCATTCCACAGTTCCGTGGTGCGTGGAAGGAAGTTCCTACGAAACCGCACAGTAGTGGATTGCCACGTATCCAGGTGGTGTGAATGATATTTCAGCTTATAGCGTACTGTGCGGTTAGAAAATTCGGCGGCAGGTAACAGGTCAAACAGTTCTTCAGAACACTCCCCATGATAAATGCGATAGAGAACGCACAGCGAGGAGACGTCTCTACGCAAAGCCAAAGTATCAAGTCTTTCACAGATTATTGGGCCCCCAATGATTCGAATGGCTCTACGTTGTATGCGATCAAATGGTTCAAGCTGATACTGGGGTGTACCAGCCCAGAGATGAGAACAGTATTCCATATGAGGCCGAACCTGGGCCCTATATAGGGCCAAACGGTGTTTTCGCGTGAAGTACCGTCTCGCTCTGTTGATGAACCCCAGTTTCTTCGAGGCATACTTGGCCTTGATTTCTAGATGATCGCAATACTGGCAGTCACTCGAAACATTACTCTAATAAAATAAACTTAACTTAGTAATGAATTCAGAATAATTCGTAATTCAAGCAAAATGATATAACTAATTAGAATTTCCAATCACTTGTGGGTTTCTTCGCGGAGTCGCCAGAGCACGAACGTCGCGCGTAGTCTAGGCTTACGGTTAAGCTTAATGAATTAATTAAAACGTGAATCACCATCGATATATACATACAAAACGCTTTCGTATGTATATTTGTATGTTATTAGTTTCTAAATGAGATGGTTGTGAGTTCAAATCCCATGATGATTAACCCAAGTGGGAATCAACTCAAAAATCGTCGCATTGCACTGACACTGTGACGGCCACTATAGTTATATAATACTGTATATAGATGAGAATATAGTAGAAATTAAAAAAGTTTTATTATGAATTTTCAATGAAAAATGTCAGCTGTCGTTATATGCGGGCCACAAAGAAATCTAATATAGCCATGACAGTGAATTTTGATTCGTGAAATTGCTAGCTCGGATCGATTTTATCATTTCTGCATGTTCGTGTATTTCGAATGAGTTATCTAAACGAGTTTAATTTGATCGTGCCGGAGAGTACGGTGGTTGGGGATTAATATTTAATTTAAAATAGCTACGCAACGACACAGCGTCGGCCTGAAAACGCGACGGGTGTAGGTTCAATTTGAGAAAATGTAATATGTCGTCGGTTAGTGGTTCGGTTTCCGTTCGTCAGAATTAATCAATTTTACTCCTTGCCCTAGTAAGTTGACAACTTTGTGTTTTTATCTGAGCTACGAAATAAGACTGTTATTCAAGTCATTTCTCCGAATGGGAGTGGAACTCATGACCGTCGCGTTTACCATCACACGTTGTGCCACAGTGCCACGACTGTCTTAAAGGAATAATAATATTTAATTTATTTACAATGCAAGACACACACACATTGTCGTGATAATTATTAGAAAAGTGGGGAACGGAGTGAACTTAACACTAGGTTCCCTCTGCCAGGATGAGAATGAACTCACAACCGTCCCAACGGTAATTTTTACATACTGTCGCACTGTGCTACTATTTAACTAATCAATACTTCAATTACAAAAATTATTACAATTTGTGCCCCTGCGCCATGAGTGGCCTATATTTAAAAAATAAATCAGCTTCACGCTGTATCCCGCACACAGCAGGGTAGGCCACAGAGGGAACCTAGTGTAAAGACACTCCGTTCCCCACTTTTTCGCCAAATTCTGGAGGTAATGCGTGTTGATTGGCGCTCTTTACCTCTACACCAGAGCGGAGAAATGAAAATAGAAATGAATAATTCATTTACATTTCTTTCATTCACGATCAACCCTCAACCAGTCGATTTTACAGTCACACTTTGTGCCCCTGCGTCACGACTGGGCTCATACACTGGGCTATATTTTTGATACAATAATTAAAGAAACCGGACACGCACGAGTCGGGCTCGCCCACCGAGGGTTCCGTACAAAAATTGGAGGTCTCAAACTTTTTCGGAAATTCAGGCTTAGCTTACCCAGAACCCTTTCATCTGATACCTCACTTGAACTAGCGGCTTTAATACCAAATATTACCCGCCTTTTAAGACTGATATTTTTTAGGATTTAATCACAAATATATAGTTTTGAGATTTTTTCTTACGCTAGTATTACCTGTAGATGCTAGCTGCTAAATTTCATAATTCTAGGTTAACCAGACGTATCCTATTAATATTGATTTATTTTATAGTGTCGAAATACCCGTTTTTTGTTATATAAACGGCCATATCTTTTTTTAGTAAATGTAGAAACACGTTTTTTTTTCAGGAAATCATGGAGCCGTAGATAGATACGTATTTGGTTGGAATTTCACCTCGATATCGCTAAGCGTTCTTAAGATAAAGGCTCTTGACAGATAGACAGATAGACAGACTGTTGTCCGTCTATCTGTTTGACAGACGGACAACAAAGTGATCTTATAATGATTTATTTTTTCCTTAGAAGGTACGGAAGCCTAAAAAGAAATATATATTTGTAGCAACCAACCCATTTAAAAAGTTTGATCGACCGGGGATTATTTAAGTTGAAGACTCAAGTTAGTGATGTTACTTATCGGTTCAAAGTTTCTTCGTCAGTTCCATTCAAAGTTTTGCTGTTGCTATTATGTTTGATATTACATTACACGGTTATAGTTAGCGAGCGTGGAGTTAACTATAGTTCTGTTTTTAGGCGATTACGAAAGGTGAAGATATTTTTTTATTGTGCATGAATGTTTTAATTTTATCTCTCTATTCTACTTAAAATAAAAACAAATTATTCCAATTCCAAGAATTTAAATATTTAATAGTATCATCATCTTCGCTCTGGTAACAAGGCAAAGCGCTGCATTAAGTTCTGTCACTACACGCGCAAAAGTGCAGCAAAAGAGGAGTATGAAACAAAGTGTCTTAACACTAGGTTCCCCGATCTCTTTGCCTTTGTAATAAAAAAAATACTTTGATAACTTATGAATTACCTTAGGTATTGTATTTGTACCTATTTTTCTGAAGATCAAACACATATCTAATCATCATGTTTACAGTTACATACTATCCCACTAAGCCACGTTTCGACAACCTCCATTAGAAAACCAAAAATCTTATTTTATAAACAAATTAAATTTTATTTTGAAAGGCAGTCATTTTCACCTATTACACATATAAAGAGAATGAGTTACGTCAATTAAACATATTCCACTTCTTGTGTTGACAACAAACTTGGCTTCTCTAATTGAGTCATTTGAACATTTTGTATGATAATTATAATGACAAAAGCTAAATTAAATTGCTTGCACGTTGTTATTTTGACGATGGTGATTATTTTATTTATTAAATAATTTGTTATGGAGGCCGTCGTGTCGCTGGGGCATAAGCGTGCAACTGTTATAGGTTCGATTCCTATCGAGCTTCGGAGTGAAAATGAAATATTGAATGAAATATTTAACATTTTTGTTTCCTCGTTCTGGAAACTAGGCATAGTTCAGCATTGAGTACCGCCACTCAACACGCAATGCATCAACAATTCTGCGGTAAGTGGGGAACGAAACTGACTGGAGTGTCTTAACACTAGGTTCCCAGCTCCCTGCTTACAATGCTTTATGTGGAATACAGCTTGAAGACAAAAAAGTATAATTTTTTATGAAAGTTTTTAGTAGATGTAGTGAGTATATTTTGTCTCCATCCTAGTCTATATTCATATAATGAAGGTGAAAAGTTTGTTTGGTTAAAGACGCTAATCTCAGAAACAACTGGTCCTAATAGAAAAACTATTTTTATCTTTTAGAGCGATGAAGTTATCATAATTAAAATATAATTCTTCCCCCGAATTGGAATCAAGCTCAAAAACCATTGCGTTTACCATCACGCTTTTCCACTGAGCTACAATGGCCTATAATACATTTACAATACAGAATGTCTTTAGTATCGCGAATAAAAATATCTATATCCCACTTTTGCATTCCACTCAATCCTCAGCTATACTAAAAGTAGAATGCCAGTTCGCCGCAAATAAGCCAGCGCCCGAGGCGACACTGACATAAGAATGTGTAGCGTTTAAACTATTGCCTTTGAAACCAATCGAGTGAAGGCTGGATCTGATTTAGCAGGTCGTATAAAAATCGATTTTAAAGGAAATGAAAGAAATAAGTTTTGTGTTTTCTTTCAAGAATGAGGTCACGGCTTCTCTTTTTTTAGCGTAATGCTGTATCCCGTATATTGCAAGGTAGACAAAGGGAACCTAGAGTAAAGACTGGAGCCTTTAGTACCTTTTGTTTAATATTCGAAGTATTGCATTCTGAGAGTGGGATCTCGACGCCGGTTCCTCCGGCTTGGTCTTGTTACCAGAGCAACTAAATGAAAATAATTCATTCCCCCGAAAACAAATCGAATCCCCAAATTTTTGTTTTTATAATCAGACGCCATAATGGTCTTAATTATGTTGCTATAATAAGTAATTCACTAGTCATTACGATTGCATAATTAAAGATTGTAGGTTCAATCCTAAGTCAGGGTAATTTCATTTTCTTGTCTATACTTATAATAAATCTGTAGAAAAGTCGTTTCTGTACATTGAAAATATTTAAAAAAAAATTAGCCAGGGTGTTAAAGGATAATTAACAGAATCCATTTCCAACATTTTTGGAATTTTTGTCTGTTTGTCTGTTTGTCTGTTTATCTGTTTGTCTGTTTGTCTGTTTATGTGAACACGTATCACGTAAAAAGCACACAATAAATTTAAGCAACTTTTATACATAAAAATTACAAAT